>OOFH01050024.1:0-11445 GCA_900323355.1 Merlangius merlangus | reverse complement strand
GATTGACCGATAGATTGAGAGCTTTGCCTTGCGGCTCAGCTCTCTTTTCGTCACAACGGTGCGGTAAAGCGAACGCAATACCGCCCCCGCTGCTCCGATTCTCCGGCCAATCTCACGCTCCATCGTACCCTCACTCGCGAACAAGACCCCGAGGTACTTGAACTCCTTCACTTGGGCTAAGGACTCATTTCCTACCCGGAGTAGGCAAACCACCGGTTTCCTGCTAAGAGTCATGGCCTCAGATTTAGAGGTGCTGATCCTCATCCCAGCCGCTTCACACTCGGCCGCCATTCGATCCAGTGAGTGCTGAAGGTCACAGGCCGATGATGCCATCAGGACCACATCATCTGCAAAGAGCAGTGATGAGATCCTCAGACCACCGAACTGCAACCCCTCTCCACCACGACTACGCCTCGATATCCTGTCCATGAATATCACAAACAGGATTGGTGACAAAGCGCAGCCCTGGCGGAGGCCAACACCCACCGGGAACGAGGCTGACTGGCTGCCGAGAACCCGGACACAGCTCTACCTTTATTGAGTCTGGCAATTTAAAGATTAATCATGTTTATTGATGACATCAATGTGATTGTTACACACAAAATAAAATGGTCATTATTTTCCATATGAGGATTGTTATGCATTGAAAACAAAGAAAAATGTTACATATCAAACCCCAGCCTTATGGGAGAATATGTTGAATGTGTTTTTTTATGTTGAATGTTTTATTTTGCAATGAGAGTTATACGAAGGATGGTGAGATGTTATCCCCATGATTACTGCTCACGCCATCTTTGTGATACTTGTTTCTTTGCTATTATTCATCAATTAGTGATGAATTTAATGAGCAATGATGAATATTAAAGGTGCCAAACACTTAAGCGTTGTACTATAAGTGTCAGAGAAGCTTAACCATTTCTTGGCTAACCCTATCAACATTAACAACCGCCCCGATAAAAGTGTAGTTCAACATAATGATGTCATTTTTTATTGTATCACCTCAGTTGAACATACGATATTAAAGCTCACCTAATTTTACTAGGGTTAGGGTTAGGGCTTCTACAAAGACTTGTCAAGACAACACCATATAAGGTTTTACTTCTTTACCATTCCGCTCACACCAATAAACACTAAAGGTTTACCTGGATTCGGCACTGGCTTCATGAACCACCTCCAGAGTGAATGTCCATTTTCCTTGTATCTCTCTGAATAAACCAATTGGTTTTGAACCTTTACCACTCTCCCAGTCATACCTAGCCCCAAAATTGCAGCTTAGAGCAGAGGACATTCACAAACTGGTATGCAGAGACTGTCAAAAACATAGGATTTTACACTTTAGTTTCTAAATAACAGCATATATAAGAAACTTGGTCGTCTATTTCTATGTCCAGGATCATGTAAGACATAATAAGGCATTCAAAACAAAAAACTAACTCTGCGATCACAAAAAAACTCCAAAAAACTATTCAATGTTACTCAAACATACTACTTCAAAATCGCAGAATGTAGTGTTTTGCTATGGATATGGATGTGTTTAATAATGTATGAGTGAACATATGGATTCCCTGTTATTAAGCAGCTTGCTCTAAGCAGCCCAGTCACTTTGTGCAGTACAGCATTGTCTTCCATGTTGGATAACCACATTCTTTTATTAGGACTGGCTAGGCGTGACTAACCACAGTCTGGCTGCTTTGCAACCCAAGGAGACGTTGGAAAGCATTCTTTAGTGTCCTTGGTTCCTCTGCCCTCAAACATGTGAGCATAAATATTGAATCCCCCCCTTCAAGGTTTGTATATTACACACATGTCACAGACTATATCTAGTCCTCTTCCCCCCTCTCTGACACTGATCTGGGACCATTTCCAGCAGGGGAGAGGCACTCTGCTTTTGTGTGTGTGTGTGTGTGTGTGTGTGTGTGTGTGTGTGTCTCAAGACATTAATGGGAGCTGTAATTGCATAGTGAGGAAATGGAGAATACACAAATATATACAGTACATACATGTCCCGCTAAACAAGAAAAGCCCTCACCCGAGGATCCTGAGAAAAAGATTTACAGCACCTCATTAGTATATCAAATACAAAAAAAAAATGATATGAGAATAAAATAGCCACAGAAAGTTTGATTCCATGAATTGATGCAAAACGAAAATGAACATGTGGAAATGCTTCACGTAAAATGTCTTTATTTTAATTGCGATCGTTTTTTCTAACATATATTGATTGTTATTATTTTAAGATTACTATTGTTTTTCCCCCACATGGGGTTTGGACATAGAGGCATGGTGAAGGCAAGTGGCAATTTTATTCCTCACCTGGACAATCGCGTCATCAGTAGTCACTGACTGAAGGTATGCAATATGGCGCAGAATAAGGCAAAAAATGGAGACCACTGAGAAAGTGACGGAGGCTATATCCTTGCCAAAGCCAGCCACTTATCTGGCCAGCACTAGCCCTGCTAACCGAGATGCCGGCAGTGGAAAATGAGTAGCAGGCGGAGGGGAATGAGAATGTTACTATCTGTCGGGATACTATCTCACCCCGACGATGCCTCGTAGGGGAAGTTCCTCTGCTACTTTCTCGTGGAACACATAATCTTTCACCGTCTTCATTAAATGCAACTGCATATCCTTCTCTCCAATGACTGTCAGCAGCTCGCGGATTTCACCGTCTCTCCAGTTAGCACTACTCATGCTGATGTCGCTGCGTTGTCTCTGTTCTTGACGACCAGTCGACTTGCTGTCTCTCAGCTGTTTCCCGGCTGTGGGTCGCAAATTTTTTCGTTTTTACGTCACCAATACAAGTCCTGTCCCTGGTAGCAAAAGCCGTCTAATCTCATTTAAATGAAAATGGAACCCCCAATATGTGTAGGGTTCGAGAGTGTGAAATGAAGACGGTATATTCCCTCAGTAAAACCTTGCAGACCATGCCGGGATAAGTTTCAAATAAGACATATTTGGCAGTGTACAAAAGCTTAGTAACTGGCTTGGCTGTCATAGCTTCCGAGGCTGCTAAATACATCGCCGGGGATAGCAACCCACTGGATCAGCTTGGACGGTCACTACCTTTTGAGGCTTGGATCCACTGGTGCAGCTCAACATGTTAGTTACCAGCCCTGGAAGCTCATGACCAGACATTTTATCCTAACCCTGTGCAATAGTGCATGATTTGTTTTCAGGGAGGTAAACACGGCAAATACCAATTACTTGTTTGTCAAGGTGACACCTAAATGTCAAAGTCATGTTGAAACCCAAGCCTGAGAAATACAGAATCGCAATAAATAAAACAAATTACGAGAAACGTTTTCACAAATTCTACACATACGTAAATTTCAACTATGCACCAATCAACGTGGGCACCACTCACATTTCCCACGGCACCGTAAGGCGGCGCATACTGCCGCTCATCCTCCACGCTATTCTTTCAGCGTTTGGATGGTAGAGCAGGTGACAAACTACACGGCTATGCCTACAATCATAGAACTAGAGTTATAATATCATCATATTCGTTCTATTTCATGTGGGCTATGCCGTCTAGGCTTCGCCTTATGGGCTAAGGCGAAGCTGCGAGCGGAGCCCAATCAATGTACTCCTGCTGGACCACAGTCAAAATAACCTAAGTCACCAGGGCACATCAGACTCAAAAAAAGCTGAGGTTGTACGAAACCAAAAACGTAATAAATCAATAAATCATCAAGAAAATCAAGAAAAAGTGAGTCTGTAAAAACTCTAGCTCAATCCATGGAATCAATGAAAAGGAAAAGAAAAAACAGAGTAATACGGTTTCCATTAGGTCCGCTACCACCAGGGGCGGAGCTAAGGAGTCCAACTCAACAATAAGGAACGAGAGGTTATTAACGATGCCGAAGAACATGCCTATATTGTTAAGCCGTAGAACGGGGCCCCGAACTCCAACACAGCGTGGCCGAGTGAGCCCGTGGACATGTCTAACATGTAAAAGCGGACAAATGGGCCAGGGGAAGACCAAGACGCAGCCGCGCAGATGTCCTCCACTGTAATGCCTCTGCGTGGAGCCGTCGAAGCGGCCACGCCCCATGTTCAGTGAGCTTTTATGACCAATGGTGGCGCTAAGCCATGCCAAGAGTAGGCTAGGCAAACACACATTTCCAGCGAGAAAACCTCTGTTTAGAGGGAGTGCAGCCCCTGCCAGCGTTGCTATAACACACAAACAACTTTTGTGTGGAGCGGAACACGGCCAAGCGTTTCACGCACATAGCCAGCGCCCGCACCGGGCACAGGAGATGCAACTCCACCTTCGCCTCACTAGAATGAGGCGGGGGTTGAAAAGCCTTGTTCTTTGGGAGTAACACGGGATTAGGTCTGAGCAGAGCAAGAGCTGTCCTTGTTAAGCAACAAGCAGCTCGTGCTGACATACAGAGCGGTCAACTCACCCGCCCGCTTGGCAGAAACCAAAGCCAATATGAGTGCCGTCCCAAAGGACAGGGCATCCAAAGGGGCCTGAGACAGAGGCTCGAAAAGGTCTCTGGACAACCCGCGCAACATGTGGGGAGATCCCAGCATGGTGTAAGCGCGTGCGAAACAGGCCTAACACGTCTAGCCCCACGCAAGACTCTCTTGACCGGTGGACGGCTGAAGACCATCACCCCCATGACCATCATCTACCATCACAGCCTGCATGGCCAGCCAAAACGGCTGTCGCATAGACCTTGATAGTGGAGAAGGCCAAACCTTTTCCCAATAAGTACTGCAGAAACGCAAGCACGCTTCCCACCTCGCATAGAGATGGAACAGTGTAGTTCCTGTCACAATTACAGAGAGTCCAATTACTTCGTGGCATAGATGGAAGAAATAGAAGGTGCATGAGCAGTCCGGATAGTGCTGATAACTGCTTCAGGCAAACCTTTGTCCTGCAGGAGCAACGGTTTGCAGGAGCCAAACCAACAGCCGTCCTGATACATTGGGCGGATGGTGCAGTGTCTCGTAGGCCTGTGAAGGAGCTTTCGATCTGAACGGTCAGGGCCACGGCGCCCTCTGGAAACCACAGGGCTGAGTGGTTGTCTGGAGCCACTATAATGAGGGACAATCTCTTCTGTCTGACCCGTTCCAGAAGAGGAAGGATCAGCTGGAGCGGGGGAAACACATACTGCCGCCAAGCCGTGTGTGCCAACGCATCCACCCCTAAGAGGGGCAAATACTGAGGGTTGCGAGAGAACCACCACCTGCAGTGTGTGTTCTCCCTAATTACAAATAAATCTATTTTCCCTTCCACATGCAGAGTAATATTGACATTAAGTGGGATAATAGAACGCTGATCATTATCGGGAAAATAAGCCCAGATGGGGCGAATCGGACACCGACGCGAAACGGAGGTGCTTCGACCTGAAGGGGCTTATTTTCAATAATGAGTGGCTACTTGCCAAATAAAAAATTAACTTCACAAGGTGTCTTTTTACAATTTATTTGTTACCATAGGCCATAAGCCGTGTCATATTAGCCCATATTTACGTCCTATATCCTTCCCCCCCCCCTGTCAAAATTCAGCGCAAGGTCGGTACGGTCTCCCCCCACTGTCCACAACTTTAAGAGACCCCCACAGAGATGGAATCATAACTTGAACCCTGCCTATAGCCTGCTTCATCCTGCCCAACAATATGGGCAGGATCTAGACCAAGTTCTCCTAATCTGGTCAGCAATAGCCGTGTTTGAATGATATTGAATGAATGGAACGTTGCATTTTTAAAGTCAGAGAGCCAATCAATGAAACCTTATGCGGAATCAGATAAAGTCGGCTCTCTTGCTGCGCAAAGTATGTTTCAGAAATCAGCATTAAGATAAATGTTGTCACACAAGCTATTTTGGATTTTTGTAATATGGAATTATTTCCATATTATGCCGGGTATAAATGTATGCACAGTGCGTTCAGGATTAGGACTGATATCGGCCTAGCCCTAATCAATTGTGTTTTAATATCTTTAGCATTCATATTATTGCACTCTATTCTTTTCGTAGGCTACTCTGCGGTTGGCCTTGATGGGGAGATATTTTATAACCCCATTTTCCTGCGACATTCCTGCGTCTCCCCCTGCGTCATTGCCCGTTTCAGCACCATGTCAGTGGACAGGTACATTCCTACGAACGTTGTGAATGCGGCGAATGTGCGTTCATGTTAAGAGGAGTTTCGGGAAACACACAGAAATTAACCATGGTTCGCAAGATCCATCGTGAGAATGATCGTACGAGCGAAGACCCATCATTATCGGGAAACTGGGCCCTGTTCCATTATCACTTTCAAATCTCATCTGAAAACTTATCTATTCAGACAAGCCTACTCCCTTTAAGTCAGTTGCATTCTTGGGACTAGAATGACCCCACTCTTTTCTCTTGTACACTGTTTTGTTATATTGTTGTTTTTTGGCTTGCTTTTAATAATTTTTGATTTTGTAAGGTGACCTTGAGTGTCAAGAAAGGCACCCATAATAAAATGCAATATTATTATTATTATTATTAAAGACAAACACTCTGTCCGTCAGGCCAACAATCTGCTTCTGGAGGCGGTCGGGGGGGCAGCAGTTTCTCGTTAAGACGCAATCCGGCGCCCGAACAGAGAAGCGCTGGCAGGGGGGGCTCCAGGCATCCCTCCCCTGGCCGAATAAATCAGCCATTCGGCATTGCTTCTCCTTGGGATGACCGTGGCGGTGGAAGCCGTAGAACAGGAGAACCCTGACTCTGAGTCGGAAACACGCCAGGTGCTCGTCATCCGGCGTCAGAGAAGCGGGACAAGAGGAACACTGAGGCCCTGAAAAGGGCCCAGCTCTAATAGGAGCGCTCTTAAATGGTCCTGAAAAGGGCTGTTTTTTTCGTCGCCTTGCCCATGCCGCTGCCTCAAGGTTCTTTTTCAGAAGAAGTCATAATTTTCTTGGTGTTTATCAGACGCAGCTGAAAGAAAAGGCAGGATGAGCGGCAGTATGCGCCACCTTATATACACGGTGCCGTGGGAAATGTGGGCGGTGCCCACGTTGATTGGTGCATAATTGAAATTTTCAGCGCATAAGCCCTAGACAGCGTAGCCTACATGAAATAGAACATTTGGCATCAATTTCACTCAATATAAATCCCAACCTAATTTCGGCTTATACTGTCACTCCAACAAGTGAATATATTTAACCTAACTGCATTAAGTACTATGCAGTTAGGTGAGTTTAATAGTCTAGATTAACTAGTAATATATTATATTATGTATTATCTCTTTGAGGTAAAAAGTGATTTTATCTTTCTATTTCTGATTTGAGTGAATTTATTATTTTCTGTCACGCTTTGATGGCGAGTAGCCCTCTCGTGTCATCTGTCAGCACGTAGCCTTTTGCCATCTGGCCTTGGCACGGTTTGTTGGGTACCTGACACCGCCACAGTATCCAGGACAGCAGCACAGGCCACTTGACTTCTTACAAGCGCAGGGAGAAGGATTGTCTGACCTTTTCGGTGCACCCGGATGCTAACGGCTAAGCTGACAGTCATGCCGATAGCTAAGATATAAACAAAACGTTGGGTAGAAATCCAACGGCAACAACAATAACAGCCTTTCAAATGTGCAAAAAGTTGCTGTGACTTTGGGAAAAAGGTTTGCTTACATACAAGGAAAATACAATTGAGGTCATAGAGAAGCAATTATGTGAAACATCATAATATGATTCTTTGTGTATTTAAATATTCTGGACATAGAAGAGTATGTGTGTGTTTTAATCACTCAAAGCCTTCGATTGACGCGCCTAGTCTCACTTATGTGAGCTGCATCATTCAGCTCCCAAGTGTCTACCAATAGCATTGGACCTTGGCTGAGGGTTTCCTCTGGTATATAGAGAGAAGAGGCCATGATTGGTATATCCCTGTGGCCCCGAGAGAATCATCCACAGTATAGGTTCAGAGAATGAACTAAACTAATCCTGATTAATAAGACCAGATATTTTTCTTAAAGATATATTGAAAGATTGATCCAAATTATAGTGATTAGCTGCTCTGCTGTAATCTGAATACAAAACAAAAGCACGTTCGGGATCATTTAATTGAATATACTAAATCATTCAGATTCAGAGCCCTTGGATAGATAGATAGTGAATTAAGCCTACAACATTGCATTAAACCAACAACCACTTTCTAGTGTGAGCTTCCCCGATCAATGCTTGGAGGCAGTTTGGGAAGACGAGGAAGAAAGAGTTCATTCGATTTGTTATTTTTTTGTGCTTCTTTTTTTTGGACTGTGGTTTCAATTACATTGTGAAATGAATGGAAGACAATAAACATTTCAGGATTAAACAGGTGAACCAAATAGAAGCAGTGTGGATGCTCTCTTTTTGGCAGGTGGCCGCCACCTATCTACAGCTTTGACACTGACGATAATAACCTGCAAAACGGCACCTGTCTCCCTCAAGAGCAACAGGGACAGCTCTCGCTGTCCTCCCAACTCCTATTACTCCAATTAGAAAACAATAAATTTGTCGCGATTCCAATTGAAACATTTGAAAGATTTCTATAATAATACAATCAAATAGGTAAATGGTACCGGTACTTTCAATACCAGTTCTACATATGTCTATGACTAATGCCTTCTTGTGTGGTCTTTCAGCACAAAGTAAGTTGAATAACATTCACAAAGCTTTCTCTGTGCGGTTGATATTCCTCTCTGTGTACCAAGTCTCATCCTGATAGCAACTATTGTTGTTCCAAGTGAACTGTCATGCTATCACCCACGCTGCAACCATACTCAACTGATACTGTTATTCCCTACAAAGCTTTCAACAACCACACATGCAGCTTCCTAAGAACCACTTACATATACCAAAGAGCAGACACTTAGGGGGCAGACAAACATTTGATGGTTTATGCTCAGACATAGTCTGATTATGAGATAATGTGGGCGTCTTCTTTCCTTCCTTCCGTTTACTTTCTTGAGATGGCCCTTGGATTCTATTTCACTCTCGACTGAGATTTTCGTGAGAAGAAATTGTGTTTTTCATGTGTCTTTTTGGGGTCCGAGGGGTCATGCGTTATTTGGCTAAATCTCAGCAGCGGTGTGCCAGCGAGCCTTTGATCCAGAGCTGTTTGATGAGCGATATCGCCAGAAGTCCTCCGACACAGGGAGGCCCACAACAACACCCCCACCACCTCCACTCACCACATGTGGAGTTCTGTCTCGATTAAAAAGAGAAAATGTAAAGCAATAGAAGCGGATAGGCTGGGGCTGGGGTAGGGGGGGGTTCATCCAGATTGACCTTGACATGATTTACGGACTTGTTCCATTTCATTTTCATATTTTCTCTTTCTGCCGCACTCTCTTTTCCAACTCTCTCTGTCACACATAAGGTTGTGTGTCTCTATCATCCTGCTCTTCATTGCTCACGCACATAGGATTGAAGGTTAGCACATACATAGGCAGAAATGGGTTAGTGCACTCAACACATACACACAGAAACACGCACGCACAACCACACACAAACGCGCTCATGCACACATACACACAAAAAGGCACTCAGAGAACATTAATAATGATCAGCGCCAGTGTGACTTTTTGAGAGGTCAAACTCGACCCTGACACCAAACCGGAGCAGGGCGAGCGGATGAAAGTGGGTTCCCAAAAGGTCCATTGTACTCACACGGAGGCCGGTTGACATTTAGAAACACTAATAACCTGCTAATGATGCAGTATTTTCATAGAGTTAACCCTGCCAGGGTTCACAGGTACCGCACTGCTTCTTCCATTTGCCCTCTATGGTAAAGTCAAGTGTTTAATCAACGTCTGATTTAACCTGGGACATGAGGTGTCAGTGGATTTGATGATTCGCATAATTTGATTTAGATCCTGTGTTTTTTTCACCTCCTCTTGTCTGAGCTAAAAGCTAGGTGAGGTGTAAAGGGCTGGCAGTGACCTGGTGTCCATGTACATCATACATACAGTTTAATTAGCAAACACACATTTTCCTTGAAATATACCATGAGATAAACATTTGCTTTATCTCTTATAAGCTCAATTCCACAGTGATATTATTCGGCTATTGAAAGTAATCACGGTAATTCAAAATAACGTACTTTTTCCTTACAGATCTAATTAGCATATCATCATCTCCAGTTGAAGAGGTGTTGAGGTTTGGGGTTAACATTTCAGTGTTTCCACCTCTCCCGGCAGGCATGTTTTGGTCACTTTTGCCTGATCTAATCTAATTCTGACGGATCACATTCCTCCACCCATTTTGTGTGGCACAGATAAACCTTTTATGAATTCTCGTCATATTATTAAAGAAACGCTACTCTAAATGGGAGACATTCAACAACATGATACCAACGTTTTCACCTCATATGAGTAACACCTCATAAGATCTATAATCATATGGTATCATCAGGTGGCATCATAGCAAGATGTTTCTGCACTCTCGCTCTCTCTGGTTTTAAACAATTTTTCATAGTCCATACAACATGTTTTGGAACCACACCTTTGGCCGTGGCTTTAAGGAAGGAGCTAGTGGTGATATCATTTAGTAAGAAACATAAGGGACTTGCCAATTCTGCAGTTTGTGGGAGGGACAGCGACTAACAAAGTTGCTGTGTGGGAGTGAGGGACAAATGTGAGAACTGAGAATAAAATTGTTTTTTAATTGGGATTCAGAAGTTGAGGCATCTCCACAAGGGAAAAGTAGCCCTGCTTTTCATGGAGGTTGTAGAAACTATACAAATTTCAATGTATTTCTTGGGGAACCTTTTCATATTTGCTTTGCAAGGGCTAAATGGTGTGACATAAAAGGAAGTATTTGATAGTGCTTTAAAGGATTAGCAAGTATGCCAACCACGTATTGTCAAGGAAAATATTCACCGGCCCTGACGCCAACCACCTTTGGGTTTGTCAATGAAATTGCACTTTACAGATTTCTTTGCAGTGGATTTTACTAAAATGTCCTGCTCCTGACTCCAAAACTGTGACATTCTAAACAGTGGCGTAACTTTGACGTTCATATTGGTGGGGACACATTTCGGCAAAACGTCACACAATTTGGCGAAACGCCCTCGACCAAGACCCAGCATCCAACTGCTCACTAGTTTATAACCAAACCAGTTTTATCATGTATCAATGTACAGTTTAGTCAAGAGTTGAGCGGCTATCAATCGTTTTGCACTAAAAACGTATTATATTCATACATCCTTGGCTGCTTATGTTTCACAGTAGGGCTGTCCCCGATTCGACTATTCCTGATACTATGTCAATCAGAAAAGTGCATTGGATTTGACCAACCGTCAACCCGAAAACAGTTGAAATCCCTAATAATAAGCTACTATAACTAGCCTAACTGTAACAGGGCTATTTGAATCACGATGACCTATTGATTCTTCTTGCATATTGAAGTGCATATTTTGGCAAAGATTGCCTTATAAGATGTAGACCTATAGGCTGTTAATGTCTGACTGTCGGCATCGGATAACCTG
>OOFH01050022.1:0-12469 GCA_900323355.1 Merlangius merlangus | reverse complement strand
CGCCGGCACCGCCGCCATGACGACGGGGGACGACGAGCTGGACGACGAAGACGAGGACGACGAAGAGGAGGACGAGGACGAATCGGACGAGAGCGAGGTGTGGCAGCCGTCCCGCAGCGTGAGGAAGTCCCTGTCGGGGTCGGAGGACTAGCGAGCGGTGGAGCGCCCCCCGGGGGGGGCCGCCCCTCCATGTAAATATAGTCCCTAGTGTGAGCATGCAGTGGTCAGCTGAAGCCACTCCCCTAGCTGTGGGCTTTTTTTTTGCATGTCTTTTGATTCGTCACATGAATCGAAAAACCATACTGTCAAGACACACGCGAACGACCTTTTCATGTCTACATGCGGTATGAGTTTCATGGCGTTCTCCCGGTCGAGTTATGTTGGCAACGGTTGTGGTGGTAGAGGAAGGCTTGAGAGAAGGACTCGTCGTCCTTACGCTTGTTGACCGTAGGGAAGGGGACATGAGTTCTGATAAACGGGGTCGTTGACAGGACAGTACGACCCCCAAACAGCACACCTTTAGAAATTGCCACATATTTTATTATAAACATGTTTTAGAAAAGTGTGCCTTTTTTATCCATAGGGATTTGATATAGCCCAGTTCCCTATTTTAGAAGATACGCTGCCAAAACAATTTCCATGGTTATATTGGCAGCACACACTTGCCTCTCTGCTAAAAGGCGGCAAGTTCGCTTTTCGCCCCCGCAGACGTTGCTGTGGTCGCCTGAGGGGGCTTTTGATCCAGCGGCGGTTTCATCGTAGCGCTCAACTCTCGAACCACAGCATGTGCACCTTTCTTTACTACTGGCTAATGTCGATTTGCATAGCAGACTGACGCAACATTTAAATGTAGCACCTGGTGGTAACTTTTAGTACAGAGAAAAATAAGGCCTTAATACAAGTTGAGAATCCATGGGGAGAAAGACATCTATCTGATTCAGGCCTTGTGTTAAAAAAGGCTCCTGACATTTTTGTATTATGTTTGTGTACAATCAGTCATAGGAACGTGTGGTTGACTCCCAAAGGTACGTGGAACGGATGAGGAAAAGCACCTTAGAGGAAATGTATGCTCTGAGGATATAATAATAATGATTTTATTAATAATAATAATAATAATAATAATAATAATAATAATGATGCAGAATGCATAATTCTTCCTTTTATTTCTGATGAGTCTTCCCATTTTTCTTTTTTTTTATTGGAACATATGTTCATTTGTTGGTGATATATTCATAATATGAAAGGTCATGCACACAAATCTGAATTATGATGCGAAAAACAATCATGCCTTCGAGTTCCTTTGTTTTTTAATTACATTTCTTAAGATTGGTTAAACGCCCAACCAAATATGTTGTTTCAAACCAAATTGGAAAGATAGTATCTAAAATGGAGGCCTCTTTCTGTGCCAAAGTAAAGGATGTAAACGCGTGGCTCATCAAGATACGCCGGTCGAATATGGAGTGTGGAGACTTGACAGCCAGAGTTGGACCCCTATTGTGAATGTTCTCCCGGCGAAAGGGCCCCGACATGTTTTCGAAGCCTACCAAAAAATCTGGATTTTTATTTTTATTTTATTTCATGGATCCTTTTTATTTCTATCTAAGGCTGAAGAGGATTTTGAGACTACTGTTGTTCAAGGAATTATGAAATACAGAAATAGGTGCTAATTAATTGATTTTAAAAGACCATTCGGTATTCCAGTAGGGTAGTGCTTTGCACTGACGGTGAAAGAGTAAAGCAAGCATGCACTTTTTGTCCACTTCTGTAGGTCGTGGAGTAAGTCCCCTTTGGCACCTTTATCTCATATTATACCATTTAATGGCTCTGTGAGACCAAATCTGTTTTGTATACTATTGTCTAAACAAATATCTTGCCTTTTTTACTTGGTGTGTTTTAAGAAGGAGAAATCCTACCAACTGTCTCATTTTTCTATTGATATGTATTACCCAAGAGTCGGGTGTTTTTTATCGCTTTTAGCAATTGTTCTGGGTCATCCGTCACTTTCTTTTTTCAAAGTTGCACAACCTGAGTGCTATTTTACAAGCTCAGTCGCTATAGAGAAATGCTTGATTTGTTCTTTTGTTTTTCTATTGTGATACAAATGCATTTTTCTTGCATCGGTTCTGCTTTACCCTCCCTGTCCATTGCATCTTTACCTTAAGGCTCTTCTCGTCTGTGTTGTGGGCTTCTGTGTTATTTATGCCAACTTTCTCTACCAATCACCCATTTTGTACATACTCGAGAAGGGGGTAAAGAAAGCGGGCAGGCTGATTTTTAGAACAGCGGCTTATCAAAACTAACTCCCGCTAACATGTTTTGGACTTCAGACTTTCTTGAGTGCACGTTCCATGTAAAAAGAAAATACTTGTTCACTGTGCATTGTCGGTGTTGCGCTAAACATACCTTGTGATGGGGGACCCTCAAGATGCCACCACGTACTCCTGTATGAAGATGGCCATCACAGAGTCTCCCCTCTGCTTCCCTCTGTCTGCAATGGATGGCTACAGCTGAATCTTTCACTAGATGAACCTACAGTGGGCCCTTGTGGCTTAGGTTCTTGATTGGCCAGATCGCCAGCGGTTTCAGACATGCTTAGGAGGACACTGTGAAAGATTTCACACGTTTTTTGTTTATGTTGGCCGAAAACAAAAGTTGCGATGCATGACCAAGTGTTGCATTATTTCCAGTGGTACCCACTCTTTAAGTGGCTGTGTCTCTCGTGGACATGACGTGTCTGACTTTCAAAACTGTTTTGGACTGTCGTGGATCTACATTAAGCCCTTGTCACACTTTAAGGAAGAACTGAAAAGTGTATATTTTGAACTGAACGGAATGGTTTAAAAATAACAAAAACTTGTTTCTATCTTGTTTTTCTAAGCCAACATAAATTGCTAGCTATAATCCAAAAAGCTATCTTAAATTTCAATCTGGAATCCAATAAAACGACTGTAGATTAACAATCAATAATTTGATGTTGTGGTCAACTGTACAATTGTTTATTATAATGTGTAAAGTGCCTTGCAATGAAAAGAAAATACGAAAAATACATGTTAATTGTATCTGGCCAGGTATCCCGTGAATCTTGTACTGCATGCAATAACAAAGACAGCCAGCTTTTCATTTTGTACATACAATATTTGGGGTTAGTTTGCCTGGTGCAGGATATAGGCTGATTTAGTCAAGACTTGACCCACATTTCTATGTGTATTTCAGCACCAAGGACCGGTTCCATGAATGTATTGTCTTATATTCAAGAATAACCAAACGTTAATCACAGCGCAGTGACAGCGCTGTCCCTGGTAAAACACAGGTTATCGCTCATGCTGGTCCTAGCGGGTGAAAGTAAGGCAGTTTATCTGCTAAGCCAATGGCACAAGTCTAATCAGATCAGAAATCAGTGTTTTATGTTGTCCTGTTGTTTAATGTGAGTGTTGCTTGTTTTTACCTAGCTACAGTACATACCAGCTCCCCAAGTCTTTCCCTTGTTAGGATCAACATGTTTATCAGCCCCAGTCAAAATGCTCTAGTCTAGACGGTCCCATAGTTTATGGTTTCATATCTTTCTATTTAAGGGATAACGTCAGTAACAAAAGTCCACATGTCATTGGATTGAGTTCTACAGACACACATAGTATGTACAATTTAGTGGTGTTCTTCTTTTTTTTTGCTTTAGTTTTTCAGGGCCATCCAAGTAGCGTCACGGTAGTTAGTCTTTTCTGTGCAACATATTCCTAGCCAGAACCCAATAAAACAAAAGATGCAAAGTGTGTCTGTTTATTTTTAGTGGGATCAACTTGCGTTTCCTTGAGGAAAAAGTGTGGCAATTTTTGATGTTCTAAGTATCGACTACGATTAAACGATAGCAGCTTTTGTTTGCCAATGGTACTTTCATTTTAGTCTGTATGTAACAGTTAAAATAATATATAGTCAAGTCTTATAAAAAAAAAACAATTGGGAGTTACGACCTATGACCCAGAAACCAAAGAGTGTGTGACTGAATATTCTGCCTTGTTATACGGTATTATTAAATTCTGTTACTATTACCAATAATAGAAGAAATATGAGATACTCCAGCTCCTTCTAAGTTGTGCTAGGTCTGCTGTAGTGATATATCTGTTCAATGAGCTGATCGCTGTTGTCATTTAAACCAGTTAACCCTGTGCAGTATAACTAAGTTTACATTGTGATTGACATGCTGTTCTATCGCTGGCCTTTTGCTTATACTTTGGCTGTTTTCGCAATAGTCCTCTCTGTGTATATACACTTACTTGTCAGTGTGTCGGGCGGTTGAATGTTGATGGACAATAGTAATGTTAGAATTGAGATGTTGATCGAATCCGCAGCCATATACGATTGGCTTTTCCTTCCACGTTCCTCCTGCCCGTAACTGGGATTTTGTAATAAAATGTTTGGGATGTTGTATTGATAGGTAAAGGCCTAGTAGTAGTAGTGACAAGTCCTACATTTCAAACACTTTTTCTGTTTCTTTTTCTCTATCATTTTCTGCGGCCCAGTGGTTTTCACATTGTATTGAAAGATGATGGCGGTGGACCAGTTCAGTGTTTGCTATGAGTCTGTTTGTTGTTACAACCGGTAACATTGCAACAAGTAACATTTTAAGTAAAATATGTTTTACCTGAATGTTGTCTCTTTTAATTCAACACTTTTTTTCAAATTAAGAAATACATATTTTGAATTTCCAGCTAGAAGTAGATATTCATTCATTGTTTGAGGAGATATTTCATTGCCCTTCCATGAGACACAATAGATTGTGTGGATAGTTTGTTATTGAATTAGATTGTTTATTTTTCAGCATACATTTCAGAAGATAAATAAAAAATTAAAATTCTGTGATCATTTTTATTATCGTGCACTCATTAATATCTCCACGTTCATTGTCTTCTCTTTTAATCGAAGTGTGCTCCTTTAGCCAGGACATGATACATTGAAATATAATAATAACAACGGGTAAATGGGTCTATTGAGTTTTAATCTGTTCCAAATCACTTACCTCTAGAAAAATAAGGGAACTTCTCCTGAACCCCCTTCAACGCCCTGGTTGAAGGCTGCATAGGAACACCTCTAGGCGGAACCTTGTTCTCCTACATGATTCTACTCGAGGTGTTTTATTGATGTACTGATTCTGAATGCCGACGCAGCAGCGCGCAACATGAACGTCAAATAGTTGTTGCGTTCTTGTTTTAGATAACAATTTGATAAGGTTTGGGCACAAATAATTCAACATGGAGATTTTTGGAAGTGCATTTGATGACTCTATGTTTGGCGAAACTAAGGACAAGGTGTCCGTCAGTCTGTTACCCTACAAAGCGAAATTATGTGAATCGCAGGTAAGACTCCGCTGTTGAATACATACATTGCACGACATCTGATCAGTAAATACAAACTCAGTTCTTAGTCTGAAAACCGGGCCTCATAAGCAGCAAACAAAACGAATTGACAGCGTGGTATATTTTCTGTTTAGGGTGAATATGTTGGTTATACTGGTTATTTTACCCACTGACATGAATGCCAACCCGCATCTTTCCCCTCCCCACTACAACGTATTCATAAATTGGTTGTTTCAAAATATCAATGTAAGTTTGTGTTTATTTCCCCAGTGGTTTTGTCAGAGTTCAGCTCTTGAGACAGAAGACTCGTTGGAAAAGCAGAAGGTCTTTAAATTCCGAGGGGATCTCGCCTGCAGGCAGAGGAACTACAAAGTATTTAATAGTGGCCCGCCTTCATTCCCTCCATTCAAACCCATCATTACAAAACCCGCTTCCAAAGGAAGATAACAACCCTCTTGTTTCTGCAATGTCTTAGGAAGCCCTGGAGGCATACAAAAGCTGCCTCGAATGGGTCCCTGACACTAACTTGACGATCCGAAGAGATGTGTGGGAAGGAATGGCCCGATGTTACTCCAACCTAGGACAAGGGGAGAGAGCCCTGGAGCTTGCTGACTTACTGGTATGTCCACTTACAGACCCATCACTCGGTCATATGCTACATCGCCGAGCCACATAGTGGACGTGATCCAAATGGTTAACTTGTGCCCTATATAGTGCACTATTTAGGGCTACCCTGACAGGCTGTTTGGATTAATGCCGCTATCCCATTCAGCTAAGTATGTAAGTATGTAAAAGCGTGTCACTGCATGTCTGCATGTTTCTTTTCCCTAGAGCAAAGAAGCCTCAAACACCTGTCATTTCACAAGCCTGCTGCTACTGAAGGTAAGCAACAGAACAGATGCCCAGCCTGTCTTCTTCCACTGCAAGGGCTCCATATACTGCGGTTTAATGTTGAGAAATAATCACGTAAAGAAGCGTAAATACATGGACCCTTTTCACAGTAAAGGTGAATGTACGAATCAAATGTAAAAAGCAAATGCAATTTGAAGTGACTTACTTTGTACAGAGTACTCGTGTATATTGCATAGTTCACACCTTCTTAATCCTATGTGTTTGTAAGATCGAAGCCTGTTCAAGATCGCAGCAAAGCAAAAAGATCATTTTTTTGTACATCACCAAACGCTAAACAGTCAATGAATCGACCAGGTCAGCATCCATCAGCATTCTGGATCGATTGGAGCCAAGACCGCGGCACTGGAGCAGCTGTGCAGCCTGATTCCCTATAACCCCTGGCACTGGTACAACCTGGGACAGACCTGCCTACAGCAGCTAGAGGCCAACGCATCGCCCGGTACGTCTGGAGGCGGACGATGGAGTCAGTTCAGAGTTTGGGAGCGTATAGCGACGTACCGATTCAATTAAAGGTAACTTGTGTGATTGTGAAAAGCTGTCACAAGCCGTTCTGCCGACATCACAGGTGGGCGTGTCCACCTAGATGTATGTACGTTTGCTACAGCCCCACCGGGTAGGCTGGCAGACTGATCTATTAAGCGCACGTCTAGGTGGACACGCCCACTTGTGACGTCAGAAGAGAGGCCTATTTCCAAGACGGCTTGTAACGGCTAATCACACTCACACCTGGTGGTATAAATGTAGGTCACCTTTTTGATCACTTTCAGCTTGGATTTGGTATCAATCATTCAGATACAACCGCAAAGATACACCTATTAGTGTGCGCTGCTCTGAGCTGATGCCTTCATCATAGCCTGGATGTCGATGTGTCTTCTGTCCCGGCTGCAGGCCCCTGTTCCCTAAAGGAGCGAGCTGCCGGGGCCCAGACTGACGGCGGCAGCAGGACGGAGGAAGGTCAGCGAGGAGGCGGGAGAGACGAGGAGGGAGAGGACAGAGCCTGGCTGGAGGCCTGCGTGTGTTTCATCAGAACACGGTAAGGCAAGGGGGCAGGGGGGGGAACCAATGTGGAATTTGCTATGAGCGTCTCCACGGCTACGGATGATGAAACGCGGAGAAACGATCTCCACAGATGTTGTAAAGGCCCCGCCCCGCCCTGGGACCGCAGCTCTTCGCTGCACCATTCATTTTCCCCGTTGGGGTCGTCTCCATTTTGATTTAATTGACTGTTTATTGGCCTACATATAATAAAACATGCAATATAATAAACATTCAAGGCAGTTAGATGCATGTATTGAGTCCAATAGTTACTTTTAGTTGGTAATGATGGAATTACATTGTACGGGATCGTGTATGTTTTGTTGTTTATCGTTGACTATTAAACGTTCTCCACCTTTCAGACTCTTACTGCGCATGCTCCGCCCGCAGCAGTCCTCCTTTGTATTGCAGCGCAGCGAGAGCGCCCTCTGCAGGTCAGATGAGGCACTGGCGCGCCTCAGCCCCACGGAGGAGACGTTGCAGACGCTGACTGCGGTGAGGGCTCGTGATAATGAAATTAAAACACATGTATTTAAAAAATGTTTTGATGAATACTGCGTAGGATGTGGATATGTTGGCCTGGAAGGTCCATTTGTGGTTCTTTCATCCTAAGTGGAGTAATCTCCTAACTGTGTGGCTTCCAGGTGTTGTCAGAGGACCTGGCTACAGAGAAGATGAGAGAAGACAGCCAGGATGGGGAGAGTCTGGCCAGTGTTGGTGAACTCAGCTTCAGGGAGTGCTGGTGGAACAAGGTGTTGGAAAGCCAGCGCCCTGGAGGCCGATACAGACCAGCCGTAGACGGACGCCTAGCCACAACAGATTTAGAAGGATGACTTAACATTGAGAAGGGAAACCGTTTTTAGTGGAGGATTGTACCTTTGGTGGAACATTGTAAATGCGCCACCATCTTTCTGGGAGTCCATACGAATGTATATTACAATTTAAAACCTGCCTACCTTAAAATAAACAGTTACATTTTTATTTCGGAATATTTATTGTAAAACTATGTTAATAAAACATGAAGCTTTTATGGATTTTACATTGATTACGCCTCATGCTCATTTATTTGAAACGTAAAAAATAAACAAAACAGTCAAAACGTAACGTTGTTCATGAAGCATACTTAATTTACTGTAGGCCTAAACCAGATCCGTCTCGCCTCGTTCAGTTCTAAATAAGACGAGCACGAAAACGCAGGGCGTTTTGTTCAATGGCTGTCCTTTTCATCACGCACTGAGAATACGTGTGCATAAACAAAACACACCTCATGCCAAGCATATTATTGGCATGAGGTGTGTAGCTAGCTTATCCTCGCTGTCTTTGTTGTACAGAGGGAACGGGTTAACCTAGCGACTCAGTTCTATGAACCTCCTCACTGTACCGACAGCGATATATTTTTTCACTTATGACCAACGTACTTGTAAGTCGCTTTGGGCGTCTGCTCAACACCCTAAATGTCATCGTAAACGGTGGTGCAGAGTCCCGCTGTGAGTGACCAGCCTCGACAAGCAGGCGCGGCCCCACCGGCCCGGAGCAGCCCTGCCCGGCCCCTGAGTCCCATTGAGCGACCCTCCTCCAGCCTTCAACTGAAGGAGGCTCCTCTTCGGAGCGCCGGCGGTCTGCCGATCGCTCCGCTGGTCCGACCACGCGCCCCGGTGCCAGCGCCTCTCTGGCCGGGCTCTTCCATCCCCCTCCTAGGACCCCACGTCCCGTTGACCCCGGGCCCGTTCGGCAACCCCTGCCTGGAGTGCAACTGGGATATCCAATGCAACCTTTGAGACGGCACCAACTGCTGTGCGGGGTAGCTCTGGTGGTCCGCAGGGGGGGCCTTAGCAGCTGCCACGGAAAACCCAGATTCCGGCTGCTGATTCACCGGAGTCCTGAAATCGTTTTTGGCATCGGACCGATAGGATTGCGTGTCTTTGGACGCTGCTCCGGGCCCCAGATGATGGGGGTGCGCCGGGGATCTGAGATCCTTGGGGGATTGTGTCCGGCACCGGTTGCTCTGTGGCGACGGCTGGGCCGCGGGCCATTGTCTTTGAGTGCGGGTAAAGAAGCCCTGTGTGTTCCCCTGCGCTCGCTGCGGGAGAGATCTGCGCAGAGGCTGTTCGTCAGTGTCGGGCCTCGGCTGGTCCTTGAGGTCCTTCCTCTGCGACCGCCTCAGCGTGTCTAGGTGGACGGCGGCCGTCCCCGACTCCATGGCTGCCCGGCGGTACCTATTGTAATCCGGGTACAGGCGTCCGCCCCCCGCCGTGGGCTCAGTCGCACCCGCTCGAGGACTCATCTGCGTCCTTGAGGTGGACGGGCCGTGTGGGCTCCACGCTGCGTCCGCTCCGGTGACGTTGAGTTTGCGGGAGCGGGAGAACGTCCCGCCGAAGGGGTCGGATGGCGGGGCGTGGGACGCGCACGCCTGCAGCGTACGCCAACGTCGCTCGGCGCTGACGTTAACGTCAGCGAGGCCGTGGTGGTCGACCTCAGCTTTGCCAAGGTGCTGCGGCATCTCTCGGATCCATCGAGACGGGCCCTCCGCCCGCGTCTGCGTCGGCGCTTCGTCCAGTGCCAGGCTCATCACGTACGCTTCCGCGCGGTTGTGTTCGACTTCTAACTCGGATAAGGCCAAATGGGTCGGATCCGCGGCGGTTGGGATTTCCGCCGCCGCTTCTGCTTCTGGTCTGTCTGCGGTCCCGTTTTGGTCGCCGGTGTTGACCCACCTCTGACTCTTCAGCATGCTCCTCAGCTCAGAGTCAGAGGGGTCAGGTTGTTGGGCGGGCCGTGGCGCAGAAGGGGCCTGGGTCATGGCGGTGGGGAAGAGGGGTGGGACCGGCTGGGAGCTGAGGTAGAGCCGGCGGAACTCCTGACGGAAGGACGTCACGGAGCCGCCCTCCAGGAGGACAAGAAAGTTCCGGTTGACCTTCCAGGAAAGCCAGGAGAAACTGCGGAGGGAAACGCACACACACACACACAGGTTATGACACCAGTGTCTCAAAAAAGACCTTCATAACAACACTGAAGTGGTTCTAACATTATGTTCTTATGAAGGTCTTTTTTCATTCGAGAAGCTTCAAGTGACACGTTTGGAGCCCCTTGAAGCTTGCTTGTATTAATTAGTGTTTAAATTTAAAAAAAATCACACTTTTACTTGACACTGGTTATCCAAGTCAGGCAGAGAACAATCTAACTTGGAGTAGCTACCAAAAAAAGATATCGTCCTGCACAACCTAGCTTCACGTAAGTATAACTGGACAGAGTATAGGAATCAGAAATGCAAGTTTAGTATTTCTCAGTGGTTGTGTGAACAGTTTGCGATGGAAAAATCTATTATGTTGCTACCTTTCAGTCATAAAGGCTTTGTTTTCCATTGCGTGTATGGTCTTGCCACCCTGCCTCTCCTCCTGTGCCATCTATGTATTGACCCTTGTGCTTGGTTCAGCCACCTCACCGCTGTCCTACCTTCCTCTGAGTCAATCAAAATATTAATAACCTTTGTGTTCAGGTCAGCTGCCCCACCTTCCTCTGAGTCAATCAAAATATCGATAACCTTTGTGCTCGGATCAGCTGTACCACCTTCATCAGTGGCATCTAAATGTAAGCCCTTTGCTCTGAGTAACCGGCCTGTCTTCCTCAGAATCCATTGCGATGTTAACCTTTGTACTTGGGTAAAACGTTCACAGGACATCCTCTTGTGCACTCTTCTGCTCGATGAGAACACAGGCAACACCGTGCCTTGAGTAAAATATTACCTGGTTTGATTATTGACATCTGCAATGTGGGGAGGATCTGAAACTGTATAAAAAGCTCTGTCAACCTGTGTTCTGGACTCACTCTGCTAGAGAGGAGTCGAATGCATGCATGCATTAAACTTAGGTTCAATTTGTTCTACAAGCGTTGTGGGCGTTTTGCATTTAGAAATCGTATCTTTCCTAGATGCAATATCTGTTCAAGGAAATTGCCATGACAAGTTCCAGTACGCATAAACATGACTTATCAAAGTCCTTTCTAATCGTCACACCCCGTCCTGAAGCTCCAGAACAGGAGTACCTTCGTTCCTACCTGTAGCAGCCGGTCAGCACCCGGGTCCAGTCGCTGATGACGAAGGTCTGAGTGACCTGCCCGCACAGCCACCGCCCGGTCTTAGTGCAGTAGCCCTGTCCGCTTACGCTACGCACTGACAGCCTCTACACACACACACACACACGCACACACACACAGACACACACACGCACACACACAGACACACACACACACACACACACACAGACACGGAGCAACACATGACCTCAGATGACCCTCACTCATCCTCCCTAACTGCATTGATGTTGTGCATCAACATATTTTCTCAGAATATGATATATAGGCCTACAACTAACTCCTTAGCAGTTTACTAAGTAGCCTACTTGAGCGTTTTTAAATGTATGCTGTACAACTTGAGGGACTTCATCTGCGTAAAATGTAGAGCCTGACCTATATATATATATCGGTCGGCTGATTTAACGGGTGATATTGGCCTATAACAATACATGATTGTTGGTGTATGTTTGCTGATAGGAAAACTTTTGAAATGGTGTCAATTTAAAAGTGTTATTACCGTAATACCTCTATATAAACCCTCTACTGTGGTGGTTGAACCTCTATCCAAGTACACACTCCCCACTAACAGAAAAGTTTAGAAAAGTGTCTTTTCCCTAATCTTTTAAAGTTACTTAAAATAAAGTAACTTCAACTTCAACTTCAAGAGCTGCACAAGTAGGTGGTTAGCTTCCAAAAGGCGGTTTAAGAGAGCAAAAGACGGAGACTCACGGGGAAGTGATGGCCGCTGAGATTCAGTGTCAGACACATGTCCAGGAACTGCTGCACGTTGAGGCAGTCAAGCAGGACGTACACACGCACGTTCCTCAGGGCACACGCCTCCAGAATGTCGCACAAGAGTTCCACATCACTGAAGGTGTCCACCACTACCACCAGGGCCTAAAGACGTCAGACACCAAAGTATGGGTTTGTTGTTACAAACTTTGAAAGCCTCAATCTTCTTTTCATTTCCAGGAACATACCAGAGCACATGTGGTTGTAATTTGGCCAAGAGGATAGCAAAACTGGAACTTTGTGGGGTTAAAGGGGCCGATTTTTCAGAAAAGACATAACGCCAGACATGCTACCAAAAATAACAATATTTGCGC
>OOFH01050017.1:0-10747 GCA_900323355.1 Merlangius merlangus | reverse complement strand
TCTGTTCTGAATTACTTGCGGGATCTTACTGATTAGCCGACTTCCTCTTGTGAGAGCAGAATGAATGTGGTGCCGTAGGCATCAAATACCCGGAACACGCATTTCTATCCTTCGACTTGGTGTGATATAAACATCATCGACACAAGGAATTAACAATCAGACTTTTAGGATTGCAGACAAATCCGTTCAGAATCACGCAGGGGGGGGGTGGGGGAGACGTGTTTCAGTACATGAAACCATTGTACGTTTGTTGTAACCTTATTAAATATCGATCACAGTGATTGATCCAAAAAGTTAAAGATTCTCATGTTATAATACATATAACATTTAGATTATCACAAAAAAATGCTTTTTCCCACACAGACAATTACTTACACACGATTGCTTACTCCCTACCACAAATATAAAATAATAAATATTATCCCCGGCTAGAGGAACTAAAGGGGGAAAGATCTCATGTTTGGGGAGAGAATCAAACCCCTTGTGTGCGCATGTCTGTCTGTCTGTCTGTCTGTCTGTCTGTCTGTCTGTGCGTGTGTGCGTGTGTGCGTGTGTGCGTGTGTGCGTGTGTGCGTGTGTGTGTGTGTGTGTGTGTTCCATGGCCTCTACCTCCATGAGTTTGACCTGTTGCTGGTGGTTGTCCAGCGTGGCCAGGTCTCTTTTCTCCAGCTCCTCCAGCTTCTGCTCCAGCTGCCTGCTCCTCCCCTGGGCCTCCTGGTGCTCCCGGCGGCTCTGCTGCGTGTCCTTCTCCAGAGACAGCAGCTGGACCACAACAACACACGCTACACACTTCAATCCCATTCAGGTGAGAGGGGTGTAGAACGCAAAACACGTTTCAATCCTGTTCAGTGGACAGGTATGAAAGCCAGTACACAAAAAAATACTTTAAATACTTGACTTTGGCACGAATATCTTATATTATCTTATCTTCATATGTAGTCTGCATATTTTCCTACTCCCCACGTCATGTGGAATGCTATTTCATCCACTATTTTGGCAGTTTTCCATACTATTCTTCTGCTCACTCAAACCTAATCTATCCAACCGAGCTTTGGTGTACATTCTACAGGAAGTGTGCTGGCCCACTTCCTGCCGGCACGGTGGGGATTCAGAGGGTTCGCAGGGCGCACCTCTTCCTGTAGCTTCTTGGCAGTGAGTCTGGACTTGTCCAGCTCCACTCCCTTCTCCTCCAGCTGCCTCCTCAGCTCGGCGAGCTCCCTCTGGCTCCTCTCCCGCGCCTCGTTGACCTGCTGCTGGAGCTTCTCCGTGGAGACCTCGCACTCGCCCATGATGCTGCTCATCTGTCCCGGTCGCAGCCCGGGCACAAGAGAACATTTGGTTGTTGTGAGATATAGGACTGGGCCTTGTGGGCATGTTACTGAGAGAGCTTTGGAGCATGTACACCAGGGGTCTTAAATACTCAGTCTTAAGACTTATAAGCAGAATATTAGGCCTTAAAATGTCTTTAATTACTTAAATGCAATTTGGTCTTTGGAAATGGATTGAATTATGAAGTCAACATAACTTTCATAAAGCAGAGGTGCTCTGCACTTTAGTCACAGTAACTAAACAACGTCATACTAAAGCAATGAGGAACAGGTGTTCTTAAGGGTCTGTTCTCTCTGATGTTTGATGAAAGCCAGACATCAGAAAGTAGCCCAAGTCACCATTAAAGCTGCCATTTAAGTCACACTAGCACAGGGGTAGGCAAACCTCTTTGGTTGCCGACCCCTTTGTAAAGGGCCAAAAAAACGGCCCTTTACAGAGATATCCACACCCCATCCACATGGGGTGTGGATAGTTGTGTGGGGCCGCATATTTGTTGTAATAGGATATTTAGCTACTTTAGCAATTAAATAGCCTGTATAGGCATATACAACAATTGGATTTATGCAATGAATATTTATGCAATTGCAATAAAACATAGGCTACAAAACAAGTATTTGAGTGGATGTTACATCTGACAAGAAATGAGGCAGGAATGAAGGAAAAGTCAACTACGTTGAATTTGAGTTGTAACTCAGTTACAACTTGCTATAATGAATGAGATTATCAACCTTTCTCATCCAGTTTCATGGAATTTTGGTTCTGAATTTCATTGTATAGCTTCTGAATATCAGCGCTGTATGATGTTGTCTTCAGCTTATATATGTTTTGCCTTCTTTGGATCCATAGCCAGGTGATTTTAGCAAGCTACCCGCTCAGGAAATAGGCGTTATGAATACCTTTCAACGAACACCTGTGCCATATACGATGAATGAACTGTGTACTCAAAGTTTTGCCAAAGGAGTCACTCACACTGTGGTGTGTTTGAAGGTGAAGTTCCTGTCACTTTCATGTGATTCTTTATCCAAACTCTTAAGTGTATTCTTAGATACATCAAAGAAGCATGGTTATACATTATGTACATTTAAATGTTGTGCTTCTCTCCTTATCAACTCATAATAGTGCATTCTCTTTGAATACTCATTGGCAGGTTGAGCTTCATTATTTCAATGAGGGTAAAGCTCTCTCCCACTGAGACAGAGTACTGGTGGCTCCCACCGAGCGGCCACTCTCTCACCTTCTTCTGCATCTGCTCCACCGTGCGGTCCTGGGTCTTCCTCTCCTCCTCCAGCTCCTGGCGGGTCCTCCAGAGCTCCAGCACCTGGCTCTTCTCCTCCCTGAGCTTGTCCTTCAGCTCTCGATGCTCATGGTTCAGTTTGGTCAGCTCAATCTGCCGACAGAGGACAGAGATAAGCCAACGGCTCGGTACTTTAGATGAAGCAATTGAGGTTGAGATGAGGTTGCTTTTAAAATATAAAAGCAACCTCAATCCCAAATTGCACAAGCCGAAAGAACTAAAGCATTCATTTAATAACGACCCATGAATCCAACATTCACATTTCTGAAGGATTAAGCAGCGCATATTTGTACTTTGGTTTCAATCACTTAAGAAATCAAATAAGATTTTCATTAATGTTCAAAAATGATCAACTAATCACTAAATGGAAAAACAGTTACTAACTAACTAATTCCTTAATGTGCAGAACCAAGGTATGAGGCGGTTGTGGAGAACAGCCTGTACCTGGACATCTTCCAGACGAGTGATGAGGGACTGGTTGGACTGAGACATCTGATCCTCCTTCTGCCTCACTTCCATCAGAGTGCGTTCGACCTGCTGCTTCTCTTTCTGAACGCAACAACAAAACAACCACAGCACACGTCAGCTTACCTGACCAGACCCACACTATGGGAACATAGAAGTGAGATCTTAATGCCTTCATGGTTAAGGTGCTCCTCAGGTCCGTCTACCTCCAGCTGGTTGGCCCGCTGCTCCAGCTGTTTCTCCAGGCCCTTGGCCTCCCTGATGGTGTGGTGAAGCTCCTCCCCCTTGCCCTCCAGCTGCCGCACCTGCTCCTTCAGGTGCCCCCTCTCTTGGCTCATGGCTCTGAACTTATCTTGGCACGCTTCCCGGTCTCGCTCCGCCTCGGCCTTGTCTTGACCAAGCAGAGTATTGCTCTGACAACAGAGATACAAACAATGCAACTGCGGTTATAAAAAAGGTATTTTTCCATGGAATTAATTTGTATATGTGGGTTGGAACAGGGAGCCAAACCCCTTCAGTCACCTCTTTGGCCTTATCCACCGCTCTGAGGAGCTTCTGAACCTTCTGCAGGTGTTCTTCCTTCAGAGCGGTCACACCTCTCTCGTGGCTCTCCACCTCCTCCTTCAGCGCCTCCTTCAGGCCCGCCAGCTCCACCTCCCTGAGCTGGAGCATCTCTTCCTGCTCCTCCTGAACCAGGAGGAGCTCCTGGTAGCCGTCCCGCATCTGGGCCATATCCTGAGACAGGGACATGAGTCATCAACAGACGACACATCCAGTCACCTAGCAGACGACACATCCAGTCATCTAGCAGACGACACATCCAGTCATCTAGCAGACTACACATCCAGTCATCTAGCAGACTACACATCCAGTCATCTAGCAGACTACACATCCAGTCATCTAGCAGACGACACATCCAGTCATCTAGCAGACTACACATCCAGTCATCTAGCAGACTACACATCCAGTCATCTAGCAGACTACACATCCAGTCATCTAGCAGACGACACATCCAGTCATCTAGCAGACTACACATCCAGTCATCTAGCAGACTACACATCCAGTCATCTAGCAGACTACACATCCAGTCATCTAGCAGACGACACATCCAGTCATCAGCAGACTACACATCCAGTCATCTAGCAGACGACACATCCAGTCATCAGCAGACTACAATTTTATCCAGCCACTTACAAGGGAGGCTGACAAGAATCAAAGCATGCAAACTAAATTGGAGTAGGGACAAGAAATACCACACTCTGTATGACTTAGTTTCTAAAATCAACTGAACTAGACACAATGCAGACCGCACAAGGTAAGAACAACTATTATGTCTTTTGCTCCATCCATCCCTTACTTAAATTCATCTTGATTTAAAAGGTTCATATCTATTAGTCAAATGGTCCTCACTTTAAGAAGCACTTCCTTGTCTGCGTTGATGTCCTCTGTGTTCTTGGCCTGGTCAAGCTCGTCGTGCATCTCAGAGAGTTGGTGCTGAAGGTCCTTCATCTCCGTCTTGGAGCGTTCTCGCTCTGCTTTCAGCTGGGCCAGCCTGACATGCCGGGGCAAAGCACACACGTCGGTTAAGATCAAGGCTTGATGCTGTTCATTGAATACTGAAACGCTGAATTCTGCACACTTCAGCATGTTTTGGTGACCAACACGACCACATCATGTTTTGATTCTATCGGTTTTAAAATGACAAAGCTCTTACTCCTGTACGGTGGACTGAAGGTCAGCCTCCACTTCAGCCAGCCGGTCCCGGAGCTTTGACAGCTCAAACTCACCCTTGCTCAACATTTCGGCCATGCTCTTTTTATCATTCCTGGCCTTTTCACAGGCCTTGGCTAACAGCTTTTCATTCTACAGAACATACAAAAATAAATAGATGACCAACTTCACAAAGACCTCAAGATCCAGTCCAACAATAAGTTAAACTTTCATGCTTTTAATACATGTTTTCAACTGTAACGGTCAGACTCTGTTGTACCTTAATCTCCACCTTGAGCTGCTTCTTCAAGTCATCCACCTCATACTCCAATGCAGTCTGTTTTTCCTGCAGATCCTTGGAGCCATCCTGGAGGAAAGAGAATCAGCACATGAAGCATGAAGCACTGAGAGAGATCCCTCTCTATGGGGGAGAGGAACGCCTCAGAGCTTACCCTCTCCTCCTTCTCCACTGTCTCCGCTGTCGTCCACTTCAGCTTGTTCATCCTCTCCAGCACCAGGTGGACCTTCTTCTCTGTGGTGGACTCGTTATCAGTCGTCCTGAACCACCAATGTAAACACACTTCCAGGTTTAACCCCTGGTCATAATATCTGTCATAATCCCGTTAGTCTGCGCATTAGTCGTATTGCGATAACTGTAAAAAGGATCTTAGAGAAAGTAGATCAAAACAAATTTTTCACTGTATTGCACAGAGCAACGAGTCGTGTTGTTTTGAAACAGTTAATGCATTTATCCCTTTTTTCAAATGTTTTTCCCATGAATATTATTATTGCTGCCATTTTTATCAAGTCAGTAGAGTGAAAAATCATTTGATTATTACATTCTTGCTCAATGAAGCGACTAGAGACTAAAGCCCATCCATAACCAAGAGTGTGGAAATGTGTTCATAGTCAGGATTCCAATCCAATGCGTTGAGCACACACAGCTGTAACCACCGGCCCTTATCTGAGAGTGTGAGGACCCGACACCATTGGGAGGGCCAGGGGAGGCTCACCCTCATATTTATAACAAATGTCCCTCACCTCCAAGTCAAGTCGACTTTATTCACTACAACTTCAGCCTCAAAGGGCATCACAGGCACACACTCAAATGAGGTTTGACAGCCCCTCCCCCACCCCGGACCGAATGCCTTGAACAGGCAGGAGAGAACCTCCTCCGTATGCAGTGGGAACAGGAAGGGACCTTAAGAAGGGATTGCAGAGAAAGGATCCTCCTTCAGGAATGCTAGGAGGGCAAGAGGTGACGGGTGGGCCAACAAAACATTATATTTAAGTGGCATGAATGTTATTTCCTACCTAATGTCATTATGAATGTAATTAAGAATGTTATTACGAAGAGGGAATCAGAAGACAACGAGAAGGCAAAGGGACAAGAGGAGCCCCTGAAAGGGATCTGGTGAATAAGTAATGTGCCATTGGGTTCAACACATTCCTGAACCAGAGCTAGTATCAGCCAGGCCCAGTAGGTCTATACAGGAAGCACCAGGCCACACCAGGCCTAGTTAGAGAGCTAGCAGAGATCTAGCTAAGGTGTTAGCTTGATTCTCCTGGGTCTACTATGTCCTGCACAGCATACTCCAATGTTTGAAACACTCACCCATCCTTGAGATAGAAGTACAGTATCTGTTTGGTTGTGTCTTCATTTGAGTCCGCGGACACCTCCTTCTGCCCTTTCAGAAGATCAGGAGTGACCTGTTTAAGAACCAAACAGCACGTTTATACAGCCTTTGGACAAGGAATCCTCCTGATACATGTAGTGAAACTCTTTACCTGTGCATCTCTGTCCTGGGTTTCTTCCACGTGGTTTGAGGGTGCCTGGGACCGGGGTGGAGAAGCTCGTCCCAGTCCGTTAAGCACTGGTTTGGCGGTCTGGGGCGGTGTTGGGGAGGACTCCCTCCCTGGGGGATCCTGGTAAAGCTGGGTGCTGGAGGAGCTCTGCTGCCTGCGACCGGTCAGCGGTGTGCCCGGGCCTCCGCCGAGGAACCTGGAGACTGGCTCCTCAGGGGGACGACCGCCGTCCACGGTCAAGGTCCCAGACCGGGCGCCCTTCATAGAGGAGGCTCTGCTGAAGGAGGAGGAGGTGGAGGAGTCTGAGGTCTTCCTGCTGTCCACGCTGCGAGACCTCCTCTGGTCCTCCAGGTTGATCCTGTTCCGCGGGCCGAAGCGACCCCTCTTCTGCTGGGTGCTGTTGAAGCGGTCAATCAGCTTGCCCACCGAGGAGATGGCGTCTGTTTCCACGGAGTTTGGGGACCTGGCAGGGACCCCTTTACCCGGAGGGGCGGGTTCTCCGGGCTGATGCTCGTCGTGGTCCTGATCCGGACCTCCGGCAGGTAGCGGGATCCGGGCTCTATAAGTAGGACTGACGGCCTGGGGGACCTGAGTGGGAAAGGGACCCGGGGGAGAGGGAGACGCCCGGGGCTCTGCGACGGGCTGTGGGGCGATGAGGAGGTTGAGATTGTTTCTCTCAGGGTCGTAAGGTTGCAGTAGCTCTGGGTGTCGCTGATAATGAAGTGCGTTGGAGGCTGCAGTTCGTCCTGAGTCCCTGGACTCTGAGTCCGTGACCTGGCCTCGGCCAGCAGGACCTTCTTCTAAGAACCGGTCCAGAGACCCTGCCCTCCTCTGGGCTTGCTGCTCTGATTGAGGATCTGGTGAATCCCTGAGGCTCTCCTGGTCATTGCTGTTCATGACCACGTAGGGACGGCCTTGGATCCCCTGGATTTGGACCCTCACTCCGAACAAGTTGTCCGGGCTGCTCCTGGGGCGGCTGTGCGGCTGGACGTAGCCTCTCTGGACCCTGATGTCTGGGGAAACGTTCATCCTGCGACGTTCCATCGGAACTCCACCGACCTGAGACACAAGGAGGACTTTGAGCAGTGGTAGGACTGCTGAGAATAATGTATACGCTTACAATTTGAATTCTAACCAACCGCAAAGCGTGTACTGCGAAACGAGCAGAGTGGGTCGGGTGGTTAGGCCATATATCATGTGAAATAGCCAGGGTAACTGTTTACACAACACTGGGCTGCGCCTGAGCTGAGGACAATGAATGACAGTTAACTGACACAGCACCCTGGCAGAGCTACACGCATCAGCTGTGCTGAAAGAATAACTTGATACGTATTATCAACACATTGCCACGGCAGGGAAATTAAAACAGTCCATTCTGTGTGCTCATGACAGGGCCGGCTATTGTAATGCATCCAAAGCTGCATGACGACAACAATGCGCAGCGGTGGACTCCCCGCTGAGTGGCGTCATGCACTGTGACAATATGAGGACGCTTTTTATTAATAAGATTGTCACTGTTAACTAACAACTAACCTTGTTTCTGCTCAAACAAAACACGTTTATTCTGAAGAGCACGGTCCTTAGCCATCCTTAAGTTAATGATCAAGTCAAGAGAACGGAAAGCTTGTCAAAGCACCAATCCCATAAAGTGATAATGTCAACGCTTTATGACGATAAAAACATTTATATATTGTTGGGGAAAAGCGATATTTGCTATGTTTTCATTGAAATAATGTGAACAATAAAGTAGTAAAACAGTAAAGGCAGTTCTACTCAGGACTTTGTCATCCGGTTCTGCTGAAGCTTCAGATAGGCTACACTCTGGGTCGCCTCGCCCTTAGAATATGTTCCCTGGTAATAACTTAGTGTGAGAAAACCTCCCAGTATACCGATCACAAGTTAGACCAAACAAAATAGTCCTATTCGTAAAAGTCTGAAACTTACCAAGAGTTACAGAGCAGAGTTACAGAGCGGAGTGCAGCGCAGTCCTCCTCCTCACGACGCGCTGGGGGCGGTTATGACCGGGGCGCGTCTACCCGTACTGATGGGGCTGGAACTCGTGGGGCTGGGACTGGTGGGACTGGGATTGGTGGGGCTGGGAATGGTGGGGCTGGGACTGGTGGGGCTGAGACTGGTTGGGCTGGGAGTGGTGGTGCTGAGCCTGACTATTACTAAGTCTCTGCTTAGGAGGGGCTGAGACTGGTGAGAGAGACTGGTGGGACTGAGAGAGACTGGAGGGGCTTGGACTGGGGCTGATGGGGCCTGGTGGTGCTGAGCCTGGTGGGTCTGGAGGGGCTGAGCCTGACTATGTCTCTGGTCTCCGCCCGTAGGTCTACTCGTCCTCCAGTGCCTTTATCACAACCCAACTCCTACAATATTAGGCCTACTTTTCTCCCGACTCAATGACCAGTGCAAAACAGACATATTGAAAAGGACGTTTATTGCTACATAATTTTGACACATGCCTAGGGCTACTTAAAAGTGTACACATATTGGCTGTTTTTATTTTGCTCAGCAGATAACATGAGATGAGTAGAAACATATGCAGTTCAATGAAGTAGGAAAACGATATGCTTAAAGGGTAGGCTATAAACGTAAAACATTAAACTACTGTTAACATTGAACACAGCTATTTTCTGGTGCATAATCTTTTCACAAGGATTGTATAAAAGATAACTTACATAACTTAGAAAATGGAAACAATGTAATAGAAAAACGAACATGCAATAGCAACCGGGCATAGACTAAATTGTAAGAACAATAATTACACTTAAAACGATATGGGGGAAAACTGCGAAGTGCTCCGTCCTACCCATCAGTGTATCATTAGGTACAAACTGGCGTAGATCTATAACACAATGTTGCAGCAAACACACGAAGAACATCACTGTTAAGATATACGATGCCTCTACGTTACAACATTCTCGGATGTCTGGGTTCATTCACAGAATGGTCAAACTCCTGCAATTTTCGCACACACCACAAACACACAGGTGGAGTGTCGCGTTCCAATGAGCCACGCACGACGGATGATGGCGACTCCGTTGCTCACACAGCGCGGCTCCACTCCTCTGAGCTTCAACATATACTCATACATTGTAAACTTGTATCCGTAAACTTAAAGTGGGCGACCGTTTCCCCTACTCTTGTCTAAGATATTGAAACAGAAACATAATCAATAAATAGAAAATATGTACAAAAACATCTTCAGTTTACAATGCATTTGTCTGTTACAAGTACGTGTAGGCACAAGTTATAAGTCCGCTTTATACCAGACTATTGTTCAATTGCATTAAATGCGAACAGAGCTGCTTTAGAAGACACAAGAGTGACTTCTACTCAGACCGCTACTTCCTATATGCTCTGTGGGAATCTGCATATTAGAGACATAATCATATCATCATCATCATCATCATCATCATCATAATGTCAAAATAAGACATTTATATATTGGTATCCACATAGATGTATCATGAATAAATAAGCTTAATGTAATGTCAAACTAGGATACTGTCATTTGGTGAAAAATAAAACAATACCTAAATTCTGCTCATGTCTTAAGACTAGATGGTTCATTATTTACCTATAAGGTCAATTATTGTCCTCCAAAGAGCCAGGGAGCCCACTGATTCAGATGTAATTCAACGCTATGTGATTTAAAAAAATGTGTTTTGGGCTCAGTTTTAGGAAAGAGGGGGGCGTGTTATCCCCATGGTTACGACCTACACCAACTTAATGATACATTTTTATTACCTTTGTTGTGTAACTGTTATGAGTGTTTTAATAAGCGATGTTGTATATGAAACACGCCACACACCGTAGCGTTACGCTATAGGTGTCTGGGAAACCTAACCCTCACTCGGACGCAGACATTAAATACATCGCTGCTCAGACAGATCTTCACCTCCACACACACACCCTGTGGTTTGATGAAATAGATTAATATGTTGACGATCATATACAACAAATTACCACATTTAAAACAAAGCAAAGTTTTGAGTTCACTGGCTCTTTAAACAGGGCCATATTGTTCTGGTTATAATTCCCTGGGTGCTTATGGTTTTGTGTGTGTGTGTATGTGTGTGTGTGTGTGTGTGTGTGTGTGTGTGTGTGTGTGTGTGTGTGTGTGTGTGTGTGTGTGTG
>OOFH01050013.1:0-11501 GCA_900323355.1 Merlangius merlangus | reverse complement strand
CAGACAGAGAGAGGGGGGTGGGGGGGGGGGGGGGGAGAAAATTGAAAACAGCAATCTATTCCAGGATATCTTGCCTTGCACAGGGATCCCAGTTGGGATTCAAGGTTGCAATTTAATGCGCCCCCTACACCGCCTTGAACTCAAATGTAATTCCATTTTATTTGAGTTCAAGTGATAGCAGTTAGCATTATATTACAGTGGATTCATTTAGTTTGACAGACAGACATAAGACAGACAGACAGATAGTGTGTTAGTTGAATTAGCTTGCTAGCAACTTAGTTAGACAGAAGGTTAGTTAGCGAGCTAGGTCGTTAGTTGGTTGCAGAGAGTTTAAAGTGGGACCCAGTGGTTCATTTAACGACATGCTTGATCCTACATTTAACCATCAGTGAGCAGAGTAATAGAGGGAGAGGAGCATTAAAATTAATTTGCCAGAAAACCATAAGGCATTAAAGCGTTATGGTAATGAGAGGAGAGGAGCAGTGTGGCACAGAGGGAGGAGAGAGGAGAGAGTCATGATGTTCATCTCCCCAGAACCGAGCTCCGTAGAGACATGCCGCCATACAGAAAATACCAAAGAAGGATTACGCTAAGAGGGTGTGCGGCAAACTGTGTTGATGTGTTGGGCGGAAACACCTTGCTATCCCCCCCCACATGTTCCCAGTTTTAAGTCCATGCAGAGAAGGGGCACTCAGAGGAGAAATATGTCTCCCCTGCTAAGAACTAATAACCTATTTCTAAAAAAAATCTTTATCGTGCAACAGATGGACCATGTGAAAAAAAGGAGAGGGAGGGTAGGTCTATTTAGCAAATTTGCAAACACACCTCACAGTTTGACAGGGAACAACCAACATATCAGTGTTCACACCTGCAGTCAACAATACGTCTTTGCCAAGCTTGCATCAGAGATAAATTCGGTTACGTCCCGAATGTGAGGACAGTGGATTTATGATACGCTTCTAATATCAACGCCAGCTGCTCATTCCTGGAGTGTTTCAATTAAAAAGACAGATACTGGGGAGGGCTAAAATAATGTGCCATGAGAATAATTGTTCCTCATCAGTTCTGATACATTGTTAGACAACAAAAATATATATCTGCGAGTGTGAATGGGGATAAGACCTCTAAATACTAGATTTCCTTTTAGTAAACAGATTGATGGTAAGATTGCAAAGGATCAATCAATTACGCTCGCAAGCTTCTGTTATCTGATTGCTTTGTGTAGATACATGTGCCATATTATATTCAGCAAGGACTCCTCTCAAATAGGATTAGGTGTTGCTGAGAAATGTTCTACTTCTGGGTCAGATAGATGTATTTAATGAATTTAAAAAAACGTTTTGTAAATGCAGTTTTATATTGGTTATTTTTCAAAATTATCCATTGAGTGGAAAGGTACGTTTATAAATTTGTTTATTGAAGATTATAGCTTTATTTCAAGACTTGCATCGTCGGTTGGAAAAGGGTTTTGCTGAGCTTGTCTTTAAGTTGTGATTGATGGATCTATTCAACCAATCGCATGGTTTGTAGCTATCTCGAGGAAACTGATCGGTTCAAGTTGGAGGACCACTCTCAATTCCACTCCATCTCGAAACAGAGTTTAATAAAGCACAATGTGTCAAATCTTGTCAGAAAAGTATGAGCAGGCAGGCTTCTACATGTGAAATATCGGGGCTTTCTTCGAAAATGACACTAGTGTGGAAAAAACGTCCAAAACTGTACCCTAAGACAATCATTGAACATACTTTCTGGAAAGTGCTTGTGCATAAAGAGTTCAATCACAAAATGAAACCTACAAATATAAAGTAGAGCTGTTTTGAAGTTTAATATGACATAGTTTGTGTGTGTGTGTGCTTCAGTGTGGATGTGTGTGTTTGTCTCTGTGTGTGTGTATCTACACAGTTCACTCCTATAAGCTTTATACAGTTTTTCACACTGCAACATGCGCGATATGTGGTGACGTGAAATTGCTTAGAGTCCAATACAGTGACATGTCTTCACAATTTCCTGCAGACTTTGCTCCCATTCAACCATGCATTTTAACTTAAGCCTGGCAATCCCGTTATCCAGTTTGTCATTTTGCACTTACTCCTCAACTTTCAAAATAGTTGCAAATTGGGTGGAAAATCATTGGGGGGGCAACATCAAGTGTTCAAGGAAAAACATTTGATAAAAAAGCTGGATAATCCGGCCGCACAACTGGACAATCAAACAACAACCAAAAACGAACCCAGAAGAACATACCTCTGAGCAGTGTAGCATATTGGATTCAGAAAGCATATAATTACGCTGCTTGATTCAAGTTTTTCTAAAGAACGTTATAAGGGGGGTGCAATGTGTTGCGTGTCTAATAACAGAGAGACTACACCGCTAGCGATCGGGAAAAATGAGGAAGCACGCCATTAAACACCTTCCCCCTGCATTTCATCTCTCCACAAGAAAAAGCAATATTGGGGACACCTGCAAGAAAATAAAAAATAAAAGGGCGCAGCGGCTTATCCTAGCCTTCGGTCTTTACTTCTGTCATTACACTGAGAATGTCTTCTGCCCTACATGGGGCATGTTGATTCTCTGCGCCTGCTCAAATAACCGTTTGTCAAAGGACATTGAACGAGAAAGGAAAGTCTTGCAGGTGTCTTTTCAAATATAAATAAATAAATAAAGAAGACCAAATAGCATTTATAAAAAACTACTACTACTACTACTACTACTACGTATTACGAGTTAAGACATGAGTTTCAAGTAGGAAATGGGTTGATTATAAAGAGGATCAAATATAGTAGGGCATACCAGTGGACAATATTGTGGTTGTCCTGTTAGTCTTTTGTTCCTCAATTTGTATTTTACACTCAATGCTTATTTTGGGAGAATCAAACATGGTTCTGTTATACTTGTTTCATAGCATCAGATTCAGAATCGGGGAAGCAAGAGAGCTTACTAGCATTTAGTCATGTTTTTACTGTACTGCTTTCAAAATTAAAAATTCAATGTTAGCAGGAAAGGCTGTTAGGAATTCCTGTTTAATATTCATGTGCCTGATTTGGCATTTTTGTGTGTTTGTGTGTGTTTGTCTGCACGTGTGCGTGTGTGTGTGCGTACCTATGCGTGTGTGTGTGTGTGTGAGTGACTAAGTCTGCACCTGCTTACACATCTGGCGGGACCGTAGTGGATGCCCCTAGATGGGACATAAGTTAGTAGGACACAGGATGTTATTTAAGTGTCCCCATTTATATTTCATGTATTTTCCACAATTCACAGCCATTTTTGGAAGAAAACTAAAAAACAGCAGTTCACTGCAAACAACTTGCTTAAAGGCCTTTGCACGCATCAGAAATAGATTTAAATGATTCAAGTCTATTTAATCATGTCTGACATTAAATACAATGTCAGACATTGCCTCACATAATGTCAGACAATAATAATAATAATACATTTTATTTATAACGCACTTTACATATACTTAATGACCTCAAAGTGCTACAATGCACATTAAAAGAAATATAACATAAAAGACTAACTAGATTAAAAAGAAAAATAACAGAAAAAAAGAATAATTTAAAATAGCAGTTTAGCCAAAGGCTTTTCTAAAAATATGGGGTTTTAGGCCTTTTTTAAAAGAATCCACAGTCTGTGGGGCCCTTAGATGGCCCTTAGATGGTCAGGGAGAGCATTACACAAGGTTGCTATACATTTTTAGTTTTAACCCTACATGACTAAAGTATTGGAAATAAATAATTCTGGAGCAAGATGTCTGTGTCTGAAAGCCAGTCGCTATTAATACAAGCACATATTTCCACCTCAATTTTATAAACAAAAAACATTTCATTGTCATTACAGTAACTATTTCTATTTTTGCAAAACTACTTCTCCTAGACTTTAGTGCTATCTTAAAAACGACCACAGCCATTTCCTCATGGGCTGTAAAAAGCTTTGCTGTAAGAGCCAAAAAAGGACGCTTCTAGGGGGGTACAAAATAGAAAATCATTGCACATTGCATTCTGTTGTGTCACATTTACTATGCCAGAGCCGTAAAATCAAACAACCTTTCGGAGATGAACCAGGATCCCATTCAGAATCGACACCAAAGACACGACACGGGACGTTAAATAAAAGTCATTGTTTTATATTGCAACGTATAGGTTAAAACAAAAGTGAAATAATGCAGTTTTTCCTCCATTTCGTACCATGATAAATGTTCCACTGTCGAAACACTGTGACAGACGCCGGGCCGGGATTTATAATCCATGACAGGAACGCCTCCCCCTCCTCTGAGCCATAGACGGACCACACAGACGCGAGAGCAATGACCATAGAATACATTGAGCGTGAAACCACTAAATCCTCAGACTTGGCCCAAGAATCCCTTATGGCGTGTTTCCATCGTGCGGTGCGTTTAGGTGCGGTACGGTTAGGTGCGGCTCTCGTTTCCACCGCCGACAGTACTCTTATGGCAGGGCAGGGTTTAGGCCGGATGGCAATAGCCCCGGCAGTTACGTAGCATCATGATCATAGTCCATAAATACCTCACGGGTACTGTGTTTGTTCGTTTTTATCCCCCTGTGCTGTGCACTGCACAGCAGTGGCGATTCTGTCGACTAATCGATGGACGGCGTGTGCAACTCCAACACTTAAGCACCCTTTCAGACCGCTTGGTACCCCAACAGAGGAGTAGTGAAAAATAGGTACGGCTGCGGAGTTGGAAACGCAATCCATACCGCACCTAACCGCACTGCACCACTCGGTGGAAACGCCATTAGTGGTAGTAACCTTAACTAGTGCCTAATTCAGAAGAAGGAAACACAAATACACATATTGCTCAACGAGTGATGTCAACACTCACAAACATTACTTGCTCCTTTTATTAACTGCTTTTGTACTCATTATTTTGTATACATAAGGGAAAACAGTACTCAAATAGTTATTTAGCCAAAGTTTTTACAAAGTGCATTAGAGGGAATTCCGCTCAGAGACATGTCTTTGATGAGAAGCTAGTGGGCTGTGGGTGTTGTGAGGGGCTATAGGTATGTTGCTCAAAGGATTCAGGTAAGCTTCATTGGGGAATCAATCCCAGTGCCTTTTGGCAGCGAGCAAAACATCCAAGCCATGACACTCTTGCAGAAGAACCAGAACCTCCCAGAACTCACGCCTTGAGGTGAGAGAGCAACTACAGCTTTCACATAAAAAAAAAAGATTAAAAGAAAAAATACAAATACCTACAAGCTTATTTTTTATACTATGGCCCAATCCCATTTCTACCCCTTACCCATCCCCCTTGTTTTGAAGGGGTAAGGGGTAGAAATGGGATTGGGCCTATGTCTCACTTGAACTGGTTTGTTGCCTTGCTCATGTGAACTAAAGGCATAAGCTTCAGTGGTGTGTCACCCAAGTAACTATACTCAACAGCAGGTCCACGGGTCTGAGTGTTGAGCACTATTCCTATGAATGATGCCAGTGCTGATTTTAGTCCAAATCAGTACCCAAGTACGTTAACAGACTGTCTGGAATGGTCCAAAATCTTCCCAAAGTAAGACCATTGGGAGTTGTCCCATTTCCCCTGATGGTGTGCATGTAACTTGCTACTCGCAGGTTTTTTTTTACATTATTGGCTAAGTTTATTGTTTTGGATGCTGGCGGACATGTTGCTCTCGAGATAATGAATCCCTCTACTTCCAACCTGTTGGAAAAAAAACAAACACAACACTGGCTTGAATCCTTCCCAGACTGGCTTTCTATCTATTGTAAAGGCAATGTTTTTGTTTGACACTAACACAACACCTGGCTCTCCATGTAATTGTAGATTCCATCATCTTGCGATGCCTGGGCCAAGCGCACTGAATACACTTAAGGAACAAATCACATTTAACAATTTACAATGTAAGGATTCAAAAGACATTTCTTAAAGTTGAGCATGTTTCCATAGTGGCTATGAGCAGACCAGTTGTGATAGTAAGGTATGGATAATTGGTATGCATAGATATTCAGTTAATTTGCATAGGGACTTTAATGACACCAGTAGTTGATTATAAATGCCCGGTTCTTTGGAAGTGCATGTCTGAAATTACTTTTTAAACTGCGGAGATGAGGAAATAGCTTGCAGTCAGGGCCATAGTTAACCTTTAAACAAATTGAGTTTTTCTTCTCACATCAATATTATTGTCAGGTTTTCAGTGACCAAAAGGGCATGTTTTGAATTGATTTACAATTTATGGACAAGGCTTAGTAGTAATTGTACTCGGCAATGCCATGATTTATATCTATTTGGTTGATATGCTGTATAGAGTATTCATATAGTCTTTTCATAAATTGATAAACAGAAATAGATTCAGTTGTAATCATAAATGTATCATGTTTCATCATTCCGTCATTGTATAAGGACATTAGCAATTTCTCATTATAAAAGGGATATTTTGCTAATTTGGACATCGACTAAATGACATTGATTAATGTTCTTCTCAGAAACAGACATAAATCAGTGGTCTTGGTACTGGAAATAGAAAATCCTAATTTGTGATTCTGATAGACCTCAAATTCTGCAATACTGTAGACCTCAGCGGTCTTATCCAGCCCTGACTAGTAACGGTTTAGCAGAAGTTTTTACATACACGCCAAACAATCTATCTTCTCTACAGTATCTCCCGAATAGAAGAACACATGAGGCAGAGGCATCGACCTGTAGATAGGGTGCAAAGGCCCTGACACTTAAAAGGATTACTTTCCCAACATAAAAACACAGTCGAAAGCAGGTCATTTTATCAAGGCTCTTTTCCTTTTACAGCCTTCAAACGCAGAGATCGGATGTAAAGGATATCAAAACGGGCATAGCCTATCGTATAGCATACATTTTGTACCGCTGTTGATATCAAAGTCCCATTGATATTAAACTAAAGGAAGGTAAATGCTCTGTTTTTATTCATGATGTATTATGCCCAAAAATGTTCAAAGGTTAGCCTCAATTTGCATCTCACCCTTGACCCGATATTAAGTATTTTTTTTATTTCATCTTTCTCTATACCGTCAGAAGTATAGTGGAGTGGCTAGAGTGGTCGACCTAATAGGTTCTGGGTTTGATTGCCCATGTCTGCGTTGTATCTCTGTCTCCTCATCCCCTTGCCTGCTTCGCAGTGACATGCATCTGTATTCGTCTGTAAGTCGCCTTGCTGATTAGTAATTTAAGGTATATTCTGAAGAGAGCGAGATGTCTGTTTTCCATTTCCCAGCCCGATGGGTATAAAAGAGAGGCCTGCCGAGGCAACCTAACACACAACAACAACAACAACAACAACAACAACAACAACAACAACAAGTATTTAGTGTGCCTGATGCGCGCTCGAGGGCGGCTCAGGTTATGAATCCAGCCAGTTGTCATGGTAACGCATTATGAAATCACACCTGTGGGATTCGCTCTGAGAGGTGTTGAATAGCTGAATAACAGAGTCATTGATTAAAGGTGATTGGAAAAATAACACTTTTTGTCCTTTTGCAAACTTAAGGTGCTTGACAACGGATGTTTCCTTGATAAGATTAATGTTATTTAGTAGGTATTTTAAATAACACATAATGCCACAAAACATTTCTATATAAGATGTATGTAAAATGTGTACCGGTATGTAAAAAAATAATGTATTATTTGGATGATTTTTGGGTGAACTCCTGGTAAAGATGGTGGGTTGAGTGAGAGCAAATGCTCAAATAATACATGCGTATAAATGTAACATCATTTTTGAAGAATAAATGGGCCTCTGGTCAAAAACCCTGAACAGCAACGATTAAAAATAACCGATTTAAGTTGGTCTGAGAACTTCAACTAACCTTAACATCCACAACGGCAGAAGGGAGAAGCCAGGAAAACGGCAGCATAACAAATGTGTGTCTTTGATTGGCCGCGACAAGGAGCCAAAGGCCAGCAAGATTACCGCGGCAGCCCACCCCTAATGATCCAGTTATCCATCACGCAGCAATCGAGCTGGCTCATCAATTTAATTGGTTTACGAGTGAGGACCCGCCTCCAAACCCCCCTCCTGTCAAATGTCTGGCATCGACGGATAGAATCAGCCTCCACTTGTAAATATGCCCGACGTAAAGCTGCCTCAGGGTGCTAAACGTGACGCCTGATCCAGAACTAAACAAGTGCTGCAGTGGTTTTACAAGGGAAGCGCTGGAAAAAATCAGAGCCCCCGAAACAAAAGAGTGCTTGCTGCCCATTGTTTTTGTGCACATTCACTGGGAAAATGTGCCTTGACAAAAGGGAAAGAAATCGAAAAATATCCAAATAAAACTCTGTAAAGGGTCATAAGGACGAGAATTGACAAACAGCGACGATACCAAAATTCAACAACGCTGTGATTGTTGTCGACACCAGACTTATGGACATACTTTGTCTTTTCTACGATCAGGCTCGACAGCTCAATAACAATCTCTGGCACCGATCGTGCAGGTGGTAAGTCATGACCTTTATTCATTCCAGCTCGTCAACACATCCATATACAGTATAACTTTAGACAGGGCCGTATGAATTGACAATGAATTCACCCACACAGAGCATCTCATGAAAAGATAATCTTTTACATGAGATTTATTCAAAGCGGGCCAACAATGTTTTGCGTTGCAAACATGCAATGCAATGTTTGCAACTATTGACAAAGATGAAGTCGAACATTACTGTCAATCATGTTTCTTACATACATTTTCTTCCTATTTGTCCTCCGTTCTGAGCCTCAGGTGCTCAGAAAGGACGTCATTGTTGTTCAGGACAATGACCTGGCTGCCTCACGCTCCCAGACACACCTGGACTAATAGTTATTGACTGAAACCGTAACAGGCTTATGCATATCCAGACATGGCAGGAAGGGGTTAACCTTTTCACAACAACCGTGGATCCCACTGAAGTCGAAGGGCCTTTATTTATTATTGAGGTTCATTTGTCACGACAAGCCATTTCTAGATATAGATCATTTGTGTCATCACAAAGAACAAACAAACAATTAAAAGTGCTAGAGGCAAGATTCAAGAGCTATCACTTGACTCTATAGCCGTCCGGCAGCTATTAGTGAGTGTAAAGCTCTCTGAGAATCTCTATTCTGGTTGACTGGGTGCCTGCCTTTGTGTGAGACGATCTAGTTTTTAGACCCAGCTCATTTCTGACCCATAAGGCCATGGACTCCATCTCGCCTTTCAATCACAGACGTCTGAATGCAACACATTCTCAACGGAGGAGCAACGTCTATTCACAAGTCTAAAGTGTCCCTCCAGCCACTTTTAAATCACATCCAAGGTACTCCCAAAACGGTCATACTCCCAAAACGCAACACAACCTTTTTGGCGACGGCAGTCGCACAAACTCACCATGCAGCCGGACGACTCCAGCCTGCGGTCGGACACACACTTGAAGTTCTTCTTGCAGCCGCCGTTGTCCTTGGAGCAGTCACGCACAGGGCCAAACGACTCGAGCAGGTCGTCCACCGTCTCGAAGTAGGTGGACAGCAAAGCCTCGTCCCTGGAGGACACAGATGGCAGGAGTAGAGGGAGAGGAGGAGATGAAGGCAAGGCAAGGCAGGAAATGGATCTGATCCAAACACACGCTTGGGTCGGACTCTTTGAAGCTCCACGCATGGGAAGAAGTAGTCTGAGCAGTTGTGTCTTTTATGTATGTATGTATCTGTTTTTATAGATGGATAGATGGATGGCTGGATGTATTTATGGATCTGTTTTTATGTATGTATGTATGTATGTATGTATGTATGTATGTATGTATGTATGTATGTATGTATGTATGTATGTATGTATGTATGTATGTATGTATGTATGCATTATGTATTTATGTTCACTCATAAAGCATCAACAATATAAACATATGCCAATCATCTACGTATCAACACAAAGAATTCACGAATATAGCTGAAAACGTTGATACGGAGATTGTACGCATACATGTCATTTTTTCCGTTGCTACATAGTGAAATATAGTGAAATTGAGCATTGTTTAATGATAGCAAGCATTTATTTAGTATACTACGACTACTACTCCTCCAATAATAATAACGGGAGAGATACATTTCTTTGCGTGTGACATTTGCTAATAAACTGAATAACAAATAGACCTTTGAACACACTGCTGCCGCATTCGTAATATACTAGCGTCTGGCAAGGTGTTATGAAATTAAAAAGAAGGGAGAGCTGCAGAGAAAGATGCAAAAGAGAGACCAATTGAGAGAGAGAGAGAGAGAGAGATGGAGATGAGAATATCAAATGGAGAGCGAAATAAAGAGAGAAATGGAGAGAGAGCGCCGGAGATGAGAATATCAAATGAAGAGAGAAACAAAGAGAGAGATGGAGAGAGGAAGAGGAGGAGAGCGAGAGGAGTCGGAAGGAGAGAGAGGCAGAGGGAGAAGGAGTAAAGAGACGACACGCACAGAGACAATTAAGGCGACGAGGATGAATGGATAAAGAGAAAAAACAAAAAGACTTTCCTGGAGAGTGAACTGAAGCCTCTGCTGTTATTAATGTGGAGGCTGAATTATTTAGGTTCTCTGCCAGGGCCTTGCCCCACCCTCCCCTAGCCCTCACCCCTTCACCCTCTCCCCCCCTCACACTTCCCAGGGAAGTGGCTTCTGCAGATAAGGGCGAGAGTCGTCGGGTTTGAGCCGAACTGCCAGCCCCTCCAAGACGAGCGCTGGCTTTACATTCCCCCCTGTCATCACATGACATCGTGTTGTCGTTTTTTTCCGCGCCCAATTTTCAGGACAACACAGACGGTTGCTGAATTTAAAACAGGGTGTGTTTTGACAAGGATGTATTTTGTTTCGAGGAGACAGGGTTTGAAAAGTCGAGATTGGGAATGATCAACAGTGTTGTTGGTTAAAGGAACGAGGGGGAAAACTAAACAAATCCAGTTTAGTAATGAAGGTAACCACCTCCGGATGCTTTGGTTTAACGAGGAACTATCCATCATGAATATAGAGGTGTATCTTATCACCTTTTGCTTATTTTTCATAAAAATAAACAGCTTACGAGCTGGTTCCATAAAAATACATCCACAACAAAAAAACATTTAAATAAAGCCAGTTTGGCAGGGTTAGGGCAAGTTGTTTTTCATGTTTTTGCACGTCTCTTCAGATATGAAATCAAATAAAGAATAAATGAAGCGCGATCTAAAAAACTACAATGGAAAATAACATCCCATCAAAATAAAGAGGGACAAATTATTAGGTATACAGCCCGCTGGCAGTGAGGCTGATTGTCAATCTGGGAGCCTCGCTTGTATCTCCGTGTAACTGTGTCTTGATGGAGCGGCTGCACGCATCATGTATCGACTCCCAGCAGTAATTAAGTGGTGCGGGCTGCCCCGGCTGGCACTGCTGCAGCCTCCCTCTATGTAACATGGCCGGGAATGGGATGGAAAACACAAACACGCTCGCTCTTTCTGGTCCACATACACACACACATATACATGCTATTGCCGGTACACACACAGACGCACGCACACATACACACTCTAATGTGTA
>OOFH01050011.1:0-12865 GCA_900323355.1 Merlangius merlangus | reverse complement strand
CTGAAGGAGCTCTGAAGTCACTGGAATCTGTATTTATTCGCTACCCTCACACTCACTCCCTCACCGATATGTTGAGGACCATTATGCAGTCGGAACCACAGCACTATCGGGATCTGTGTGTTCCAACGGGGTGTGTAAATTCCCTCAAACGTATTAAAAAGTCCAACCTGGCAGTTATGAAGATATTCCCCGTTTTATTTTGTCGTCCATGTGAAGGTTTTCCAATGAGACACTGATGGTGCTTTGAGACAGGGAGGTGCAAACGTCATTAGGACTTCCATTATTCTCACAGTTATCTTGACGGGGCAAACATGTGGAGTTATGCCTCGTTATAAGACACCCGCAGAGGGGAGATGGCTGGATGAATTATTAACGCATCGTTTCTTACTCCCAACTCCCCGTTCTGCTTTGTCTGTGCAAGGCACTTTAGGATGGTCTGCCTGGTCTTGGGCCTTTGTGTCTCTTCAATCTTTTAACCTTTTCTTTTTTGCCCGCAGAGACTTTTAGAACTAATGGATGGTCTCTTTTAAAGGATTTTCAAGGGTAGGTCATTTAAATTCCTCAGTTTGTCTTTGAGAAACAGTCTTAACATCGCTGTGCCGAACAAACCGTTAACTACTACTGTATGTGTTGTGTTGAACTGCCTGCGATACCTTTTGCACTGTTGGAGTTTCTTGAAAAGTGTATTGCATATTTAAACAGAGGTAAAAAGACATGAGTCATTTAACTTATTGCTGTTGTGCTTTTTTTTTTGTTGTTGGCTGTGTACACCACTGATCATGTTTTGTATATTCAGATATGAAGAAATGAAGTGTAAACTTAAATTGCGGCGACACTTTGCGTAAAAAAGCTAGCCTACCGCCGCAGTGTATCTACAGTGATGAACTGTGTTGTGAAGTGAATTGAAAATGTAAATAAATGCTTACAACTAATTTACATCTTTGGATCGATTGTGCTTGTTTCGTTGTGTATTCACGGGTTAATATTATACACATATCCACTCAATTAATGAACATCCATAAAGATGACAATATTCTGAATTGATTTGTTTAGAAATAAATTCGGAAATTCTCTACATCATTATATTATCACAACAGTGATTACTGGAAGCATTTTGCTCCTATCCCGTCTGTTCAGAATCATCAACTGGGAGTGTTGTTGGCCCAGACCCGAGCTTCCTCATCCAAATCTATGAAGTACGTTTCCCGCTGATTTTCCACGGTAATGTGTTTTCCCCCTTCCCAGAGAGCCCTTGTCTCCCCATTACTCGGGACAAAATGGAATCAATTCTCTAGCAACGAGCCTTCGGGCCGGGACATCACTGCTTCACGTTTGGAAACAGCCAATCAAATAGAGGCTCTAGGGGCATCATGAAACCAATGTTATTACTGTCCTCTCGTGTTCAGACGTGTTCTCTCCAACATCACGGTTTATCCCTCGGCGTTCTCGATTCAACGGGCTACAGAAAATGAATTCCATTTTCCCCTCGCAAATCCAAAACCATTCAGAATTACAGAAAATTACACATGCCAAAATCAATTACTAAAAAAAGGCTGTCGTTTAAAATCCAGGCAATCTTTTATCCTGCCCTGCCTTCACTTGACTTCTGACTTTCACACAGATTTTCTGCGGTGCCATGACTAAAACGATGTTCGGTAGAAAAGGTGGCCCTGGCGTTGTTTCTCGTGATGGCTGCCTTTCGCTTGAGACAGACTTTCATTGTTTCTTTTACCTCCAGGCTAAAGATGATGCATCACTAAGTGATCCATTGATGTCTTCTAAACGCTTTCCATATAATCATGCCCTGCTTTTATGTGGCGTCACTGGACAAAATAGTGGACTGGTCTGATTGTTCAAAGATTAACAGCTGTGCTTTGGTGCAAAGGAGGTTCTTAAACTCGGTGTGTGAAGGTTTAAAATTAAAATGCATGAATAGAGCGTAATGTGCACTTCAAGGACAGGGAGAATATCTAAACCTGGTGTGTTTAACTCTCGAACAAACCCACAGGATTGAAGACATCTCTCCAAGGCTGTGAATAATCCCGAGATAAGACTGGTTCAATCTGTTCATACGCAATCTGTTGAAGCAGTCATTATAAAAATAGAACCATTTCTTCCACTATCTCGTCCTGGCATCTGTTCCATAATTTTCGACATCTCGGGCTTCAGATGAATCCCGGTCACCCCTCTCTATCATTATTCTCAGCCAGACACAAATTGGCTTCTAGCACAGTTGAATCTCACCATTTGACTGGGGGGAATGAATAATATTGATACAGTGTCTTTTCCTCTTTCTCTTTTCCCCCAGACGCAGGTCTTTCAGATCTACATGTCTGTTCCACCTTGGGTTTTGTCATGCATTTTGGTTGAGGATCCTCTTGACTGCTAAAGTGTGGCAGTTAAAATAGTGCTCTTTAAACTGTCAGAATAGTTTCTACTCTTGAGAGTAATAGCGTGTGAGTGAGTGTGCGTAGAATACCTTGTACCCACAACGACAGAAGAGTGTAGATTTGTACTTTGGACACAGCTGTAGTTAGACCGTTGAACAAGTAGGGTATACAGTGATTATTGAGATTATGGCTGTTTTATGAATTGCCTGATTAATTTGAATCAACCTGAACTTAATCTTAAAGAAGCGACTGTATGAGCATGGGGGCTTGTCATTGGAGTCAAATATTCTTCCTCTAGTCTAGTAGCTTGTTGTGCATGGCTGGCGGATGGGTTGCCTCGCTTGTTAAAATGCATGTAAAACACTACTTACTAAAGTGATGCGCAAAGAAATGCTATACAATGGCTGAGAATTGTTTGTTTTTTAGCCTCTAACTGGGCACTGGAATGTTCCCATGTTGGAGAGAGAGAGAGAGGTAGTGAGAGAGAGTTAGTGAGAGTGATAGATACAAAGGGGGAGAGACCGATGAAGTGAGTGATATAGAAAAAAAGAGAGAGGAAGTGATCAAGACATACAGAGACCCATCACTCGTTCCTCCGTCACCTCTGTGGTGTCCCACCTGGCAGATCTGGGGTGTTTGAGTTATGACACATGTGACATCCTCAAGAGTAGAGTGGCCACGAGGCAAAGAGCTCTGGTTGATGTCTTCCGGCTGTGTGCTCTCTGTAGAGACGGTGATGAAGAGGAGCGATGGAAGACGGCCACATACAGACCCCGGGGGGGGAAGAGGTGGAAAGGGAAGTGAACGGTGCCTTGCTGAAAGGTGCAGTTTCCTTTCATGTGAAAAGCCATGGAGGAAAAGATGTGATCTCCAATGACATGTTGAAAATTGGACAGAATGGAGCCGCAACCGGGCTTGAATGTTGAATTAGGTCATGGATATCGGATGAGTGGCGGCATCTGAACCACTGAAGGAGTCAACGAATGTAGAAAAGACGCAAGGCATGTATGAGTTATTAATTTTAATCAAATTTAAACACAAACAGTGGCATGAGCTTCTTTTTGTTACATTATATATATTTAATTTGGGTCGTTAAACAACTTGTAAATTCAGGTTCTGCCTGTGACACACAGGTCTAAATGTGCCTCTTTCCTGCTATAGTCCGTCTTCAAAGCCATACCTATGATTGTTCACCAGTGAAAACTGTTGATTGATTTGTTCAGGGCTGTAAACCGCTGTCTCGTTTTGTACCTTGCTACTGGTTGAATTTTAATGCACGGTACAAATCAGCCGCCACAAACCGGTTCTCTCCAAGACGTCACCACAGAGTTTGCACTTTCTCTTGGTGTGGGGGACAGTTAGCCAACGACAAGTTCATCTGTTACCAATCTTTTCTAGCACTTTCATTTAGCTTAAAAAAAATAAATTGATATAGTAACATCGTTCAACTATTTCATTTAAAATATATATACGACCATATGCTTCCCATATTTTGTGCGCTTAAACTGCTCCAAAATATCCTTTCCAACAATACACTTTTGCTAACATAATCTTCTACGTCTTTTATATCAATTTTTTTCTACTCTGTACACTGATTTTGACGTTTTTTTGAAAGTGCTACCATAAATCGAGCTAACAGCATACAGCCCCACACATTGAAGATAACCACCGAAGAACTGGCACAATACCACGACATTACACTACGCCGAGGCCTGGGCCTCTATCACTACGTTGTCAACAGAGACTCGCTGGGTCTGTACTCTCAGCCCAACACTCTCTCATTGCATACACGGTTATTCTATGGAGTCCAGTGGAAAGGTCAACCAGGAGAACAAGAGAGCAGCTACAACCCCATTTCTCTTTTTTTTACCTTTTTTGTTTCATATTTTCTTTACATACTTTTTTTATCAGTATCGTTGGGGTCTCTCTTTATGCCCTTGCTTCTGTGGAAAGTTCAACTGACTTAATTTGAGTTATTTTGCAGAAAATGACATGAATCATTGTTGATGTTTACCGGATCAACATTTTGTATTCTCTATTCAGTTCATATTCTGGTATCTTTTCCCCGTGACGATAGGGGAGTGGAAGTCACATCTTCCACTCCTCTCAACGCGTCGGGAGGTATTTGAATGTCTGTTCTGGAGTACTGCTGGACAGAAAGCAGCCCCCTTCACCAATGCTCGGTTGGAATCCCACCATTCCCTCCTCCATAACACTTTATTTTACATAGAGGAACCCGCAGAAATGCTGGGGGGGGGCTGCAGGCTGAGCATGAAACTGCAAAGACCCTAAAACGACGCTCATCCTTCCCACCAGCCCCAGCCCCATCAATCCTGCCTCCTCCCTCTCCCTCTTCCTTCCTTTCCCTTCCTCCGCTAGTCCAGTCCCCCCATCACAGGCCCCAGTACGGCGCCAGGGTCCTGCGGTCCCTCTCGTAGACGTCGGGTATGACCCCGTAGGGCGTCTGCACCATCTTCACCGAGTTCCGGCCGAACAGCTTCCTCTCGTACTCGATGAGCTGGCGCCAGAAGCCCCCGTTGGGCCTGATGACGGGCCGCCGGGCCTTCACCCAGGCGTGGGCCTCGGCCAGGGACACTCGGTGGTACTTCATGAGGTAGGCCAGGCACAGCGACGCCGAGCGGCTGACCCCGGCCGCGCAGTGCACCAGCACGGCGCCGCGCTTGCGACCCACGCTGTGGATCTTGTCGGCGATGCTGTCGAAGTACAGCGAGAGCGGCGAGTGGGGCATGTCGGCCAGGGGCACCTTGACGTACTCCACGTGGGGCCAGTTGAAGTTGGGCAGCTCGATGGTGGCGTTGACCACGCACGTGATGCCCTTGGACAGCAGCAGGCTGCGGTTGGACGCCACGTTGCCCCGGCTGAGGAACAGGTTGGGGGTGATCTGCGCGATGCCCCCCAGCAGGCTGGTGGTCTCGGCCAGCAGTCGGGGCACGGCCGCGGGCACCATGGAGCGGTGGTGGTGGTGGTGGTGGTGGAAGAAACCCTGGCTGCGGGAACCCATGGCGTTGGGTCCGTGGAACCGGAGGCGTTGGGTCGATTGGAAAGTAAGGGTGTGTGTGTGTGTGTGTGTGTGTGTGTGTGTGTGTGAAGTGGAGAGACGTCACTCGCTGTGGGTCATAGCCGTGGAGTGGGAGTTGGGAGTGACGGATGGTCCTGGAACAAAAGAGGAACACGTGTTCAGATATGAACGTAATGTAGGTCACACTTTAACGACCTACATACCCACACTGTGAGTCAACACTTGCATTCAATTAGCTGTTTGTGTTTGAATCCATGGGGAACCGCATTGAGCTTTTGGGCAGTTTTATTTAAATGTCATGCTGGATCAATTGAAAACAAATTAGATGAATTAATGTCTGTAACTGTTAACCCGAGCACAGACGCAGATGAATACCCCTTTTGGGCCGAACATTCAACTGAGACTGCAAAACTGGGAATAACAGCCTTGAACAAGATGTTCCGGAAACAAGGACTAATACTACGATTCGCCAACGCAACACTTTGACCTACATCGTTTCACGACGTCACGTAAGAGCATCCCTTTTGCCGTATACTTAGAGTACCTGCCTGTGGGTGAGAGATGGCGAGGGCGACAGGGGTTGAGGGAGAGATGGCTCTTCTTAACATGCCCGCCGGACCTCTCTCATATTGACATGGGCTTCTTTCATCTATACAGGTTCCGAGCCCTGGAGCCAAATAGACATTGCTCATCTCACACCCACCCAGGTATGACTCTCGCATACAGAACTCGTCTCCCTTTGGGCATACACTACTGAAAATATTCTATTCATATTGATATGGGTTGCTGTATGTCTGCTGTTATTAATACTATTTGTTATTGTGCTGTTATTGGATCTACCAGCGTTCTACCAGCATTATTCAATCAAACATAAAGGATTGGGATTTATTCAAGTTGCCAGTAGAAGTCTTAAAGAAACGGAATACAATTTCTATGGTCTGCACGATTCTCCCTGCCTTTATTTATCAGCAGAACATAGCCCCAAGCTAGGCTTTACACCTGTTGAGTCTGCATAATCTCCTTCACAGTACCCTAGTCTGTAGGGCCCTCTTGTTCACTACAGTACCCTGGTCTGTAGGGCCCTCTTGTTCACTACAGTACCCTGGACTGTAGGGCCCTCTTGTTCACTACAGTACCCTGGTCTTTACAGCCATCTTGTTCACTACAGTACCCTGGTCTTTACAGCCATCTTGTTCACTACAGTACCCTGGTCTGTAGTGTCCTCTTGAACCAACCCAGACAGAGTCTGAGTGACAGGCATTGCACCATTGACCAGGTTTAATATGAAATGAGCTCGCTATCTGACCCTGAAGAAGATACCTGCTGACATGTGCTGCCAAGCGTGACAACAGAATGTAACAGCCACCAGAGCTGAAGCTGAATTCGTCACGAAATAAATGCAGGTATAAAATTGAAAAAAAAACTGTCTCTACATATATGATTAAATATGAATCGGCTTTCCAACATTAAAGATATGTTCTTTACTTTAGCAGATAAACGCTGGAAATGGAAAATGCAACAGATAAAAAAGCTGTTCTGAATATTTATCTAATCTTCCTGTCTAAACCTATTCCAATATTCCCCTAAGCTGCCCAGATATAGCCGCCCATATTGAAAGTATGAGCCTCGCAGTGAGTAACGGAATTAGCCCCCTTTTATAGAGGTTATTTCCCCAAGGCTTTAAGGTCCCTTCATTGATCAAATAGCAATCCCCCTTTTTTGCCGCAACTCACCCATTCCCCCTCCCAACCTTTTAATCTGTGTAGCACACACTGGCCAACTCCCCGCTCTCTCCCACACTGAGACGGGCGAGCTGGTATAATGAGGCGTTCCTCTGAGCTTTCCGTGCCGTATGGCCCATCACTTATACCCGTCCGTCAATTACTCTCCACCTTTCGCTGCGAAATGGTTGCCATGGGTCACGGCGAGGCGCGGCTCACTACACCGTTGCCGTTGGTGATAACGATCCCGGTGTCACTGCTGGCGGAGTAGAGCGGCTCTGTGTTGCTGTCGTGTTTGAGGGAAGGACCCCGGTTCCTCAGACTCCCTGTTCCTTCTGACGGCAGCAGAACTTTAGGGCTCAAAGTGGAGCAATGCTTTTTAAATCACTTCACCAACACACACTTTTATAGAATATTTCTTATATGTTCTCCTTTTAGTGCTTTCACATTTGAACTATTCTAATAAGCGCACGCTATTTTACTGAGGGAGTCTGTGTATTGGCTGTTTTAACATATACAGCTTGTGTTTTGTGTTTTGTTTTGTGGTTGACAAACATGAGCGACATGAGCTCCGACCAAAACAAAGAGGTTTGATTAATCCCAAAGTAATTGCTGTTAATTATAGCACCAGGCCCCCCATTTGTATTGTCAAAATAAAACAACGATTTTGAAAGGCAAACAAATTGCTGTACCTTTTTTCTCTAAGTGCAATCATTATATAAAATGTTTATATATAATGTTTATATATATATATATCAAATAAACCGGAAAAGTTTAGAAAGAGTTTGTTATTCAGAGATTATCACAAGCTATACCAAGTGACATGCTCCATTCTTGAGGCATAGCATTTTGTTTCTAATACGATAACTACCACTTATTTGGTAGAACAGGAGACATGATAACCTATACGACCCTGGGATTTCAACCGTAATCAGCAATCTTTCCAAATGTGAAAACTAGGGGAATAATCTCACACAAGCCATGAGGTGACACTTTTCCAAGGAGAAATAGGAACGAATGTGTGCGTTTTATAGCGACCACAAACTGCTTTCTAAGCCAAAAGGCAAAGCCTTCCCACCGCCCAGTAGCTGCCTGTGCTGCTGCCAGAGCTATTCAATTAGAGGGAATGATAAGGAAACACAATAATCAATGGCGCTTTTGAAGGGCCTCCAAGGTGTGGCACCCACGGCCCTGTAGAGCTGGCCTCCCCAGGTTCTGTCCGCCGCACGTTAAGCCTCACCCACCGCGAACGGGAAGGCGTGTACAAAAAGAAACCCGGTCGCCGTGATTACAGAGCAATCGACCGCTGCGTGTCGACATCAAACGAGTGTCACTCATTGTCAATCGACATGGGGATTCCGAAGATCTACTCTGCAAAACAAGCCAAGGAATCAATCGGCTTAGGCTGCGACTCGGGCACTTTCTCCACTCTGCACTTCAGCGTCTTGGATGGAGACGTAGGCTACGCCAGGACGAGGTTGCTGAGGCGTGGTTTACCCAGGGGTTTATCAGCAAACCATTCCCTGCCCTACGGAGAACAAATCCTCATCCCTCACCATGGATTTACGTCGGTCAACAGGTGGGCTCACGGTCGCAAATCTCGAATGGATGTCTCTGTGCATATGACACCAACCCAGCCCTCCCTCTTACCTCTTTCCATGAACAGATTCCACTCATACACTGACTACCGGACTCGGGTTCCATTTTCTGGCCAGGACTAATGCCAAATGTTATCCACCTGGGGTGACACACAAGCTGACCCCCACCCTCACCGCCAACACCTCCTCCACTACTGCGGACGCAGGCCGGACACCTGATCCGCCCGGCTGAGAATCAGGCCGCTGAAACTCATTCCTTATTGACACCCATGCCCTGTGGATAGGCCTGTGTATGAAAACACCAGAACACCAGAACAACACTGCGGAAGGGGATGGCAGCAGGACAGATATAGATATACAGTAGGCTCGACTCCACTCTAATGTTATCTGTTGAATACTTTCAGTCAAATTGGTTCCTGGATGGACGGCTTGATGGCTAAACCAGTGTGCTAACCAGTGGTAGTGACCTGGGTTTGATGCCCATTGCCCACCTGTGGTCCTACCTAGCAATGGCATTACCTCACTTCTTCAACCCATTGTGCTGTGCATAATGGCACTAAAGGCCTCTTCAGTTACACATTCAACCAGGGTTGGTTGCAGTCCAGGTATTAACAGAGAGTACAGGGGGGATTTGGGTTCGATCGCCAATGTCTGCATCCTTGAACAAGATGCATTAACTCTACCCAGGAAATGAGTGAATAAGCCAAGAATAAGTCGCTTTGGACAAAACCGTCTGCTAAAACATGACAAAAGGGTATGTTGCACTTGTACTACTGCCCAGAAACGTATCACATGCGTCCCCAGAAAGGCATGCTGGCAGGTTACACTGCAGCGACCCACCGGATTAGTCGAACTCCCAAGTATTGGAGTTCTAGTGGGGGGTGTAATGTTTTTACATCACCCAACATGACTAATTCAACAATAGCGCTCTTATTTCCCTGCCTTTCATTACAGTTGGGTAGCATTTCCCTTCAGTGTGCTGCTGGTTCTCACTGCCATGACCCAACTTAGTTAGGGAATACTTAAGACCAAGTCCAATTACTCACTGTACCATTGCCCTACTATGCCCAACCATGAGTCTACTATTACCAGTGAATATTGCTTGCTGGAGTTAATTGCCAATCACAATTAAGCAACACATAATTAAAATCTGTCTGAATATAGTGTAATATGAAACTGGGGGGGACTTTTTCATACCTATGTCTTTTACCCCCATTGTAATAGGCCTATGTGATACAGAAATGGCAGGAAGACCGTTTGCCATGCGAATGTCTCTTATACCGCGTCGGTCCATGACCACCCAGGCATGACCTTCTCTGACACCTAAATACCAAGACAACCCCAAACTTCCAACACATTTCCTCTGCGCACGCCTCTGTCGTGAATGTGCGCGTGCACGTTCGCTCCAAGTTCTAATCCACCTCGGGTAAAACAAGTAGAAATAATGTCTCTTCTTTGATTTTATTTGTTATGTGTGGATGTGAAATCGTCCGGATGTTCCAACAGAATTATTAAAATAATGGCTAAATAAGCAGCACGTCGGTCTCACACGCTACAAGTGTCTTGTGCGTCCATTTCTTCCCCGTAGCTCACTGATAATGCATATTTTTTTTATCTATATGCTTCTTTGAAGACTCTGCATCACGATGATCATGTTTAAGTCTAAAACAGACATCATCGTGAGGATATTTCATCGGATAGGAGAGAAAGTAACTCCACTTACCAAAGCTCTCCGGTGCGGATGAGATCGTGATTCAGACGTGTTGTGGGCGCGGGTCTGCCCCTCACGATCTGGACACAAGAACACTACTGTACACTACAGGCTCAGAGCTGGGACAACTAACACTGGGAAGGCTGCCAATAAGATGAGAGACGAAACATTCCGAAGCAATCGGAAGATAAATCAAAATCCTCTCTGGTTGTTCGTTCGGTCCGTTCTCGGGGACCCAGTAGCACCAGCGTGTTGCGTTACAGGACGGAGGTGGACTGGGCCAGTGGGTTGGTGCTGGTGGCAGGCGCCTCCTTCCCACTATTACGCGCAGTGAGGTGGGCTACACACGAGCCAAAGCGTATGATGTCCCTGTTACGTCTCTACGAGATTTGAAGTGAAGCTGAAACGCTCGGATTGAACACTGAGGCATCTTGCCTTGAGTCTTCCGCCAGTCAGCAATCTATTTTCTATGTGTTTAACACTATGTTTACGCGGCACATTTCAGCATTGTACACTCATGGTGTCTATTTAGACTTTTTGGTTAGTTTTTAACATTTCAAAAATAAGGTAGACTGTTGACACTTAGGCCTAATAATGAGGATGCTTTACTTAGTTTATTCAAAGTTAATTCACTGATGGTGTTCATTTTGACTAAGGTATTAATTGAAACATTATTTAATATGGTTAAACCTAACCCAATGCTATTGTTATAATGCTTATTACTGCATTAACTAACGTTAACTATTGCACCTTTATGGTGCCTTTAAGTGTCCTTGGTAGGCCTATGGATCCGATAACATTTGTACTGGTAATGCTGATGTATTCATACAATTATTCCATATAACATGCTCCCATTTCGTATTTAAATCCGTAAAATGATACAAAAGACTCATACATAATAAATAGAGTAGCCTAGTCCTAGAGTACAGAACATTATGTCAGAGGCCAAATGGGTCAATGAGAAACTTTTTTCACATCTTAAATTGCCATGGAAACGTGTGCTGCTACGTTGTACAAGATGTCAGAGCCCCGGTCACATTTTCGCTTCGCTAGACCCCTTCAGTGCTTAACAGCTCCTGGCAGGAGCTGAAAAAAACCTCCACATCTCTGCTCATCTTTTTGAACTCGTGATGGAATCACAGTTAATAACACACAAATCAGCCACCCACTTCCCAAATTTGCCCAACTGAGTGATTTGCTGCCCATACAGAACCGTTGATAATTTACTGACTGTTTAAAGTGGGCTCAACGACCAAAGGCAGTCTGGTGGATGTCCAGGATCGGTTCAAGTGTTTTGTTACTAGCCTGTGTAAGACCCTTTCATTTAATCGTGAGGACCCTTAACTTAAGCACCCTTACTTGTTCAGTCAAAGATCTGCTGATGAATGTTAATGTGGACGAGCCATCAAGGACTCATAACTAACTTAGTTATTCAGAGTATTTAATGCCTTGTTCAAGGTGATACCAAGGCAGACTCATTCCACTGCAGTGCATGGAGCTCACTGCAAATACACTTAAAACCACAAACCATATATTTTCATACAGTCATGCCCTAGCATTGCTGAGAGACATTGCTGACAAAAAACACACAGTCAGGACTACTTTGACAACGATCTTCTTTGAAAAGTATTTTCATATTTCAGTCTGCAAGTCATTATTGACCAAATTATCTTTTTAAAACATGACACTGAGACTCATCCACATGATGGATTTAAATATCCAAGCCTTTTCAGAGTCTATGCCCACAACAAAATCATCCTCCTACCCATAAACCTGTTGGCCCTCAGAATAAGACCCGCTCCTAATTACATTCTGCACTCAGTGAACCGGGATGAAGTCCTGTTGTTGCCAAGTGCACGATGATGCATCGCTGCATTACTGTCTGTCCGTACGCTACTGGCTGGAGGGACAGGAGCCTAAACACAGTGATTATTCATTGTAGACGTTGCTATGCTTTACATAGGGAGCTTCATGAGCAGTGGGCACCAGGAGGCTGATGACCGTTCGCGCTATGTGTTCTTGCTAATGCTAATTACCATCAAATGATGAATGCATAAAGATGGACGTGTAATCTGTGTGGCAAACAGTCGTTTTTCTATGTGGTCGGAGGACCACGCACGACTGGGAATGGAGAGGGTTAACCCAGCAAGACATACTGTGTTTTGTGTGTGTGTGTGTGTGTGTGTGTGTGTGTGTGTGTGTGTGTGTGTGTGTGTGTGTGTGTGTGTGTGTGTGTGTGTGTGTGTGTGTGTGTGTGTGTGTGTGTGTGTGTGTGTGTGTGTGTGTGTGTGTGTGTGTGCCTGTGTGTGTGCCTGTGTGTGTGCCTGTGTGTGTGCGTGTGTGTGTGCCTGTGTGTGTGCCGCTCGGGTGTGCCGCTCGGGTGTGCCGCTCGGGTGTGCCGCTCG
>OOFH01050010.1:0-13858 GCA_900323355.1 Merlangius merlangus | reverse complement strand
TAGAAATTAACAGATTCATATCCGCTTCCTCCAAATCAATTATGACTGTAGCTGTAGGGGTGAGGGTCATTTTGCAGACGCTTATATCCAAAGCGTCTTACGAAGCCTTGATACTGACATACTGTCTTGTCATGACTGTGGGCTAGTCTCCTTATAGCACTCCATCATGCTGTGACTAAAGGTAATCATATGTGGGATGAGAGTGCACCGAGGAGGGTTACCATGGCAAACCTCCCTCTCCTCCTCTGGGATGGGTGAACGACCATCCATTGCTTCTGTAAATGGCCCACTTAGTTGAGGGACCTATTATTAAGGCTATTGAATGTGTTTTATGGATATGGTTTTGATTTTGTGCCATGCCACTGTTTCAAGAAGTGGATATTAACTCATGCAGTAAAGTGTTTAGAACACAAGAGATGAAAGAAAATAATAAAAAAACAAACTTTATAACGTCAACTGCTTGTCAACTTCACAGAGTGTATTGGTGTCAACACACTTTGAATCTAGAAGTTGCTGGAGAAGAAGGTGGGGGCATACGTTGGTGTTTGTTCCTTTGGAAGCTGCCTAGATTTATATTAGTATGCAGAATCATCAGTTTAACATTTGGATCAAATTTCGTCAAGAGAATAAACATCAACAGCGATGATAATTATAGAGTCTGCCATTCTTTCCAGCATATTATTATTTTGTTTGTTTCTACTCCTTTTGGTTGAGTTATGTGTGAAATGTGAGCTCTGCCAGAGAGAGAACCAGGGAATCTATCTCCCAATTAAACAGCTGTTCAACGTCAATGTACACATCTCTGCATCTGTTCAAACCGCCTTGTAAAGGGTTAGGCTTGTACCGAAACCTGTCATCGCAAGGACTTCCCCCGCGGATCCTAAATATGCTCCCATAAACAGAGCAAGAATAAAGAAGAAGGAAGAAACATTGAATCAATAAACATTTGGCAATGGGATGAGCACACAGATTAATCAAACATGATATGCATAACAATGAAAAGATTATCGGAAAATATTGAATGAGTGCTCCTACAGTGCTCATACAGTACATGAGAAGATTCATACCCTTAAGCTGCATGTCCCTTCCAGGGATTAATAAAGTGTCATCTTATCGGATCTAGATGTGTCTGAAGATGCGTGATGAAAGTGAGCGCTCTCTCCTCTGATAGATCAGAAGATAAGGAACCATGCCTTGTTTCAGCTTGAGCACATTGACTAATCAACAAAGTGATGCACTTGCTGTATCTTTAGCACACTAGCGCAGAGAAAAAATCCCGTACCCTTGATGGGTATGACCGTTATAAAGAGCAATGCTGTGTAAGTGTCCGAGAAGCTTAACCCTCTCCTGGACGCAAACATCAACCTCTGCCCAGAGGGATTTCCACACATCCACACACACCTGGCGTTCCTTGTTGTGACGTTGAAGTGCCTTTGAAAAGTTCACAAACTGGTTTGCCGAGAGAGACCTGCAAAAACATAGGACTTTACCCCTGCTTTCTCTCAATTACGGTTTTATTTCAGTTACTATTTCTTCTATCACTTAGTTGAAGATCAAACAATTACCACGCTAACAAAGAAGAATTGAGGTTCAAACTCCCATAAAGCTTTAGCAAAGTAGACATGGTAGTGTGCCGCTTGCTTAAGCTTTAGCACCCCAGCTAAGGAAATGGACCGGTTAGCACCGGTACAGCCATCTCTCCCTGAAGGCCAGTGATCATCGTAGCGTCCCCAGTAGGTGGGGCAAGTTGTGTTTATCTGTCCCAGAGGACAAGCTCCGAGCTGGGCTGGCACATGAAGTCCTCCGGTTCTGCTCCGTAAATGTAAGGTTTATTTTCCATGTTCAGCCCTAGTACACTTCCTAAAATACCTTGTTGGCCAAGCTCCAATAGTGTGTGTGTGTGTGTGTGTGTGTGTGTGCAGGGGTCTGTTAGTTCGATGGACGGGGCGGTCAGGGTCTTAACCTCTGTCCGAGTTACGCCCCAGTTCAACGAGACCGCACGATGATAAGGAAAATATTATTTATTTTTTATTATTGCATGATGACCATCGGGTGTGGCAGCAGGTTCTATTTGGGCATGACCTCATCCTAACCACACACATACACACACACACACACACACACACGCACACACACACACACACACACACACACACACACACACACACACACACATATATACATAGTGTGTAGATGGTTTATTTATTGGCCATGGGTGTTCAACAGTCTAATGGCCAGGGGGAAGAAACTGTCACTGAACATGTTGAGATCATCTCTCCTTTATATGACGATCCAATACATGTGCTACGATACGATTCAGGGACGATACATTTTAATATGGAACGATTAGATGCGATTCGATTCAATGTTCTAACGATCCGGTGCGATTTGATGGGATATGAATCAATCTGATAGATACAGATAATATTCATTTAACGTTACGCATTCATTTTCTATTAATTAAAATAAGACTTCTATAAAAGAGACATTGCCTACTTTCAAATACAGTATATACATGGTATAGAAATCGCAGAAAGAAAAATCGAAAATATATTTCTATACGATTCTATCGTATAGAAATGGTATGGAATCGTAGGTTTTTATATTTATTTCTTTATGTAAATAAAGTATTTCTTCTTTAAAGTGTTATTTTCTTAACAGATAGTTATCTAATACCACCTTTAACATGTAGCTAAGTGACATTTTAAATAAATGGTATATTACAAGGGACAGATTGTACTATTTAAAAAATCCTTTATTTAAACATGCCAATTACAAAATACATAATATAATACCATTTCAGGTTTAACATCTTTACAATGGGGCTTGCCAGTCTGTCCCTTGTAGCATTGTCTGGTTATCTGCTAGGGGGTCACAGGGATGTTGGGGATCAAGCATTTCGAGTTGACAAATAAATGATGACTAATATTGACGTCACAGGGTAGGGACTACCGATGACGTCACAGGGTAGTGTTGTCCCATTTGGTAGGGGAAGATGGGTAGGGGTAGGGGGTTGGCTTAAAAGTTAGGGTTAGGGTTGAGCAATGAGGGGTAGGGTTGAGCAATGAGCAATGAATTCGGATTCAGCCCTACTGTGGATGCTGCGGAAACTCCTGCCAGAGTTCAGCATGGAAAACAGTCCGTGGTGAGGGTGGGTGGAGTCAGAGGAGATGCGTTGGGCTCTGGTCAGGCAGTGCTTCTGCCCAATGTCCTGGATGGAGGGGAGCGCGCACCCCATGATTTTCTCCGCTGTTCTCGCCACTCTCTGCCGGGACTTCCAGTCCGAGGCCTTGCAGGGCCCAAACCAGACGGAGATGCAGTGGGTCAGCAGACTCTCGATTAGCGCCTCTGTAGAAGGTGATCAGGATGGGAGGGGGGAGGGAGACTTTCCTTATCCGGCGCAGGAAGTGCAGGTGTTGCTGTGCCTTCTTCGCCAGGGAGGTGGTGTTGAGGGAGCAGATAGTATATAGTATAAATAGTTTTATATATACTAATAGTTAGTTTGTATAGTCGTTTGTATATTTGGATCCTTTGTGTCACCTTTCAAACCCTTCCAAATGTTTTCCGTAAAATCTAAATTGCAACATCAAATATCAGCCATTTATTACTCAAGAATCCCTCGTGCCCTACATATTAGTCTCTAAGTAGGCTCCTGACTCAGAGGTTTGGAACCACTACATACATCAGAGGTCACTTTTGAGGGTTTCATCACATTTTTCTTGTCAACTGAGGATGACGCTTCCCTTTTCTATTCTAACACACACACACACACACACACACACACACACACACACACACACACACACACACACACTCTATACCCTTTCTTCTGTCTCTGTTGTGCCACTTTTTATGTGAAAGTCAAAAAGATATTGAATTCCTTATCGGATGAATTGTTATTCACAGCAAAGTGTTCGTTTATCTGAGTGTGTGTGTTTACTCGCTACATTATATACATAATATACATATACATATATACAAAGTATAGCAATCCATGCAGCGGTTTTTGATCCAGAAACAACTGAATAACGGCGTTTAATGATTAACGGAAATCTGCACGAAAGGTTGTTCTCTGATTTAAATATGTTTTACAATGCTTTATTTCCAACTGGATTTGACAACAGAGGATAGGAGTGTCGCTCTATTGGCTGAGCCACATAAGGCGGGGGCCATATTTGAAAATTAATTACTGCCCAGCCTAGTCCAGGTTACTTAATTCCCCATCTGCAGGATCCCATATGAACTGCACTAGCCTGGGGTCATCTCGCAACACACAGCTCGTCAGATAATCTGGGCCTTAAGGTTTGGGTGTTGAAATTCATTCTTCATTGCACATCGGCTTGTGGCATGGTCACACGGAGTAGCCCTTATGCCGCAAGACCCTTGTGCAGAATAAGTCACAGCCACAAAGTTCATGATCTCTCGGTCGTTATACCGCTAGTTTCGGCTGCCCAGTTTGTTCCCGTCCTACCCTATTATGGTTTAACCAGAGAGTAGTGACATGAAAACACAGACTGAGGAGAAGTGAAACTGTCTATTACATAGTTTAGATGTGCTGTTAAAGAGGTTAAATTAACCTCAGCTGGTCCTTTAATAGTTACAAGAACATTGGGATAGGCCTGTGTATCCTTATGAGAGTGGTTCATACAATGGAATTTCCTTTATTGTGATGTCCAAATATCAATGTTTCATAAATTTGTTTTGTCCCACTAAGTAAAACTAATTTCTCTGTGTATTTAGTGTGTGTACGGCCGTTCCTGTTGTGCTGATGTGCTTATAGTTAAATGGGTGGCACTCCCAAAGTGCCCTTGAGCAATGAGCCACCAATTGACTGCCTGCACCAGAGCGTGGGCTGTCGAGGTCAGGGACAGATGAAACTCAGCTTGGATACATTCCGCTGACCTGCTGTTCCGGTTGAAAAAGATTGGGTGGAATCAGTTGTTATCTTTTTATGGAGAGAGAATATTGTTTATAGACTTCCAAGATCAGCGAAGTGTTCAAACATGCACAACTAGGTGGCAGTTCCCTGCCCACATTATGCTGAAATTAACATTCCAGAGGTTGATAAAGCAATAGCATTGTCAAACGTTGTGTAAAATAATAATCGGTGGAGGCCACCACCCACAACCATACACATTATAAACAAAAGAACATAAACATGACTATAAAATCTGCTTAATTGCCCCATTTATATGTGCAATGGAAACCTTGTACAGTAAGTAGGATCAACAAAAAGATGTGACAGCAAGATGGATGCCAGTGAACCCTTATTTGTTCCCCTGTGCATCACGCAGATGGTGCCTTACCCCAAATTAGATCTAATAGTTTATCCGTTATAAGAGCCTTTCCTATTAAATGTATTAAGCTACGATTAAACTAGTAAACCTGACAACTTTGAATGAAAATCTCCTCCCTTCCTCAATATGTTGCAATGGTATAAACAGCACCGTAACTAAAGTATTCTCATGATCAACATCAATCAGAACATGTGAGGGGGTGTGGTGCTTTAGCGCTAACTGGGAGGGGAGGAGGGGGCGTGGCTCTCTGCACACGGCGAGAAGACAGGAGTTGGGACCAGTTGCTTATTACTAATCACCTGTCTTCTCTATGATAACTGGGCGGTTAGTGGGCCAGTGGAGGAAGAGATTATATGCTGCTAGGCTGTGATAGTGTTTTCAACATGTGCTTCGGTAAACCCATCAACAAAGCAGCAATAGCAAAAGTCAACATTTTTTTTGTTTTCTGGACTATGAGTGACGGGTGTACTAATTGCACCTATTGAGTGGAGACACCTTTAAGAAGGTTGGCAGATGTTTCATCTGCAGAAGAGATTCAGGGTACCTGTTCCTTTGCAGGGTGCCCCTTTGGTGTCTCGAGGACATAAGACCCTACTGGGCCCGCAGTTAACACATATGATCGCCTTGTTGCAGCCGTGGCATTTCCTGAGGTCGGTGTCTTTGATCGTAGTTTTGTCACTGTTTTTGTCTGTATCAGTGTTCAGCCTTTTCAGTTTCTCCATCCCGGCACATCTTGGGCTTGGCTCGTATGGAATGACAGGAACTTGGGTCCTGACCTCTCTCCACTTGAGGTGCTCTGCAGGACTGTGTCAATCGGCAGAGGAGCAGCAGGGTAGGCCATGAGAGCATGGTAGGGATCACCAGACTTTTTGAGGAGACGTTTGTTTGTCCCTACAGCCAGCTCAGCCTCCCTGTTTGTTCTGTGGGAAATGATAGTCTGTTTTCCGATCCTACCGCATCTGGTATTCAGTCACCGGCCAAGATGGCCTGGAGGTGCTCGGTTTCTGCTTTGGATGTTTTGGATGTAAGTTTGGCCTCCTCAAATATCTTTAACAATAGCCCACAATGACTACGTTTTAGTTGTTTTCTGTCTGAAACAGGTCTGCCTCTACAACAGACCATGGCCTTGACAGGCACTCAGGCAGCTGAGAGTTGACAACACTTTTGTCAACTCTCTGCTGAGACCAGGCCAACACACGTGCTGTTTAGCACTCATTCTGTATTTGGTCATTCCCAGATGGCCCTTGTGCAGCTTTGTCTGCAGAACTGCCCTCAGCGATACTGGGCTAACTATTCTGCTGCCATGAAGGAGCAGGCCATTTTAAACTGTGAACTCATCTGAGAATGGCAGCTATATCTTGAATCCTCTCAATATAAAACTGGACATTCTTCCACACTACATCTCCAGGTGCTGGAGTTATTCCCAGATGGCCCTCGTGTTGTGCCTAGATGTCTCTAAGACTCTTTTCTGTAGCTGGCAGGCTTGCTGTGAGTCAACATACAGGTTGATCTCTTTCTCTTGCAGTCCCTCTGCTGTGTTGCTGGCAGGAGCTCTTGAAAGCAAGCTCACAGTTGCCATGTCTTTTCAGGCGATTTCTGTTATTGTGTAAAGGAATCTTGTGTAAAGTTGCTTGCGTAAATGCTGTTTCAGAGCTGTGAGTTCCCCTAAGGTTTCTGAGCCCAACAGAGGAACCAGAGGCTTATGATCATTGTCAATATGGGAAGTATGGAGGCGAGCACCTCCTTCTAAATCTGTGCATATCTTCAATGCTGCTGAGGACTTTCGAGGAGTACGTCACAGGTATTCACTCTGTGTCTGCTTTCCAATGGAGTAGCAGGGCCCCCATCCAATATGAGGACGAACCAGCAGAGACTAGCATTTCAGTGCTTGGGTCAGTGCTTGTGGGGTGTCTGTTGTTCTTTGATTCTATCAAAGGTCTTCTGCTGTGGTGGCCCCCAGGTCCACGTGTTTGATTTCTTCCAAAGGTGTTTGATATGATGCATTTTCACAACAGGGTGAGGCAGAGTTATTGCCCCATAATAATTGTCATCCCCACGGTGCTTACCATTTGGGGTCCACTCTGACCCCCAATGCCACCATCACCTGCCCATTGAAGTCACACTGGTCATTGAGCCTCACTCCTGCCTTTTGCAGTCTTGACAGCACCCTCCGTAGCCTCAATATACTCCTCCCCAGGAGCCTATTGCCCATCAGACCCAGGACGCCTTCCAGGCCATCCAGGATACGAGTGATGGCTTTCTGAATTGATTCGGTGCAGATGAGATTCCAAAGCACAGACGGGTATTACAATACCGCCCAAACCGAGTTATGTGAAAGTGGTTAGCCGAGAGCACTCCTCGGAGACCAGACTCTGTCAGATTCCTTCATCGGCATCCAGCTTTGACAACACCTCTGCTCCATGAATGTCCTGCTTGGTGCTCTTACGGTTTTTGCTGGACGAGACTCTGAAATTTCCGTCCCCTGCGGGACCTTTGTGGCCCTCTATGGCCTGCTGAACTGGCCGAAGGATTGTGGTCACATCAGCTCAGGTGTTGATTTTGAACCCTGCATTATAATTGTCTGACTTTATTTCTGTCCTCCATGGCCTGCCCTCTGCCATCATCTGTCAGTGAGCCAAGGAATGCAACCTCATCATCAGTCTCTTTACTCACAGTGGCGACGTTCATTTCATACATTTGTTTGGTTGTGCACGTCCTCGTAGAGTGTCCCTTTTCTCTGATGAATGATTGCTCTGCTGCTTGTGGGAGGTTGCAGGCTACGACCGCTCATGCCCCTCCATCTTTTTCAATGTCTGTCTTTAAGGCGGTTTCTTGAATGTATGTCTGGCTTGTGGCCTCGATTGCCTTGACATTGCACTGCTGCGCGTGCATTCTGTTGAGCTGCAGGATTGGGATTCCCCTTTATAATTAGTCTCTGGCATTTCTTTTTTCATCTGCTCGCTTTCATGAGCTTTGGTAACCGCTTCCTCTGGCGTCAGTTCCGCAATTGTTCTGATAAGCGTTTAACTGTGAGACGCACAACAAGTCAATCCCTCACCTTTTCATCATGCAGAGCTCCATATCAACAGTACTCCAGTAGGCAAAACAGCCACCTATAAATCTGTCAGATGACTAGCCCAAAACTCAAAAATCGAATTCCTGGGAGCTACATAGTGAGCATCCAACCGTCTTTAAACCGCCTTCAGCTCACATGCTTGATAAGGGGTAAGGTGCCAGGAAACCAGTATGTCCTCTGCTCACTCTCCAGTCATATAAATCAGGGAATTCCCTTGATTTTCTTCCTCTTGCATTTCTAATCCAAAAGCCATAATAAATCTTTCAAAGTGCTTCCTCCACTGGGTCCCGTCATCAGCCTTCAACGTGTATTTCTCTGTCGGGACACTTGCAACTGATTGATGTTGCCGCCGTGAAAGTTTGCTTACTTTGGCAAAAGTGCTTTGATCGGCGAGAAGAAAAAAAACACTTAACTCTGGACTTGACACCCACTCGCTGACAAATTCTGGTACCATCTTCTATTGTTTATAGGTGCAAAGAAACCTTACAATCAGGATCGACATTAGAATGTTGCACTAAGGTAGATGCCAGTTTACGCGATGCAACCACAGAACATCATGCAGAAGGTTCCTTGTTTTTTTAATCCAATAAAATACAATTCATAAATGTAAATTTTTTATGCCTATTATTCATAATTTTCCACATGCTTTTCAATACTATGAAGACATTTTTTAAACCAAACTACTTCGCATGGCTGTTTGCATTTAGAATAATTGGCAAAAATACAACCAAAGAACAATCTTAAAGATGAATAGGAAATATTGCTTGAGTTCAACTGTATGCTATTGCATAAAAGTGTAAACATTGTGATTAGAGTTGTCCATTTTCTCTCTGACTCTCTCTGAACTCGTCCTGGCATGTCCCTCGAGATCTCTGTTGAACTAGCATGTTAGGTCAAGTTTCATGATAAGCATGAAATTCTACCATGTTGTTCACTTCTTCTTCCTCATAAAAACTTGATGATAGACCTGGGGCCGCAAAAAATATAGGATTTTGTAACTATTTTCTAGAAGGTTGGCCCATTAACGAAATGACTTTGGGCTGTTATGTTTTATCACAGACATTTAACTGAACGTTTTGGAGAAGTAATGCTCAGCAAAGTTATGGAAAGCATATGATACATATTGCGAAGATAAAGGATTTATATAGAAGTGTACTGAACCGTTTAGAAAACACAGGACAATGACATTGGAAAGTACAATGTCATGTATTCTGATCAAATGTATATGTTATACATGATGTAATATATGGTGCAATGCATGCAACACAACAGAAAAAGATATAATTGATGTGAGTCATCCCTGGCATTGAAAAACAGCAACGGAATCACACAGGGATTTCATAATAACATTTATTTCAATGGAGTATCAAAACAAAATGGAAAGATCACACGGCAAGGCAGAAGTGCACACAGCTGTTCGTTATCCTGATACCTGGAGCTTTCGAACACTTTTACAGAGCAGCAAAACCAACAACTTACATAATCTTCTGATATAACCGGACTGGGCAGAGTATAAATATAAACATCAGCTAGCTAGAATTGTGTTTGCGCCTGCTAGTGTTAACGGTAACAAGGAAGGGTTAATTTGTAGATATCAAAATAACTTCTGTGTCAGTGGTAAATAATGAATAACGCTCATCCAAACAAACTCACATGTACAGACGGCCCGCGCCTGGCGTGTTTCATTCAAATTATTACGTGTTTAATAAAGATACAAAATAATGAGATTTAACACTTTCAAAAAAGTCAAATCGTCCCTACAATTGCCAACGTGTGCTCATTCTTTTTAAACTGAAAAGCTTGAACGATAAGGCTGCTAGCATACTTGTTATGTACTGTAAATTGTGTTTTTGTTGCTGCCTTTGAACATTTTAGCAAAGGTAATCTGTCCCCGTGGTTTCGGCACTGAATAATTATTTTTGGTGCTCTCTTGTCTGGCTTCAGCTATAACTGAAGACATTAACAACTTAAAACAGTGGATGTACATGAAAAGGCATTCACATCCACACTTTAGATACCTAGCAATGGTTATCTAGGGACCACTTCTTCCACGCATAACTTTTATATAAATACATGACAGAAAAGTGCATATGCATGGGTACTTTCAACATCAGGAAATATATACACATTGACCTACATTTAGAGCTGTTCAGCAGTAGAATTCAGTTTGATAAAAAAAAAATATTACTAGTAATACATCCTTAGTGGGTTCTGCACTGTCTTTTCCCAGTGCACCTGGAATAGGTTTTTTTTTCTCCCTAGAAATACACCAGGTTTAAAGAGCTACAGTTGTGTACTTAAGTCGCTACCTTCATCCATACAATGCATGGAATTGACTTGAATCAACCCTAATTCAGAACTTCTCCTTCATGGCTGTTGCTGTTCTCCATGACGTGAACTTTGCTCTCTGTGTCTGTTACAGAATAAGACACAGCAACCCTGGACCATCTGAATATGATGAGAAATGAAATAACGTGATGTATCTAGGTCCTGAGGTGGTAGCCATAACATGTGTAACTATGTGTGTTTTAAGTGAAAGTGGCAAGGCAGAGGGCGACACTCAGTGGTCAACAAACACTAGAATACAGTATCTACATACACACTTTTCTAATATTAAACATTGTACATCATTTTTTCAGAAACAACAAGGGCCTTTATCTCGGATTACACGCGCATGCACATGTGCAAGCTGTAACCCTAATGGTGTTTGGCGCACAAGCAGTCCCTGTCAGACTTTCACAACCAACTTGGCTTCAACAGCGATGAGATGTGCCTCCGAAGTCGGTTAAGTTCATGAATCATCAGTAAATAGAAAAGATGAAAGGGATGCTGTCTGTTTTCTGTGTGTACGAAACCCTGATGATCGGCAGTCCCAACCACCACCACTAGAAGGCGAGCTCCTCCACTTCTTCTGCGACTGTCTGTCTGTTGGCTGACCGTTCAGCTGAAGCAATCAGCGTCAAGGTGTGATGGGCATGTTCTGAGGGTCGGGGCCGGGGAACATTCGGTCGGCCGACCCCTACCTTGCTAGCAGCAACTTCTGGTGTTTACTTTGGCTTTTCAACAAATTGAATCATACTGTTTTAAACTAAGAGAAGTCCTGGATGCTTCCATCCATCCATCTATCAAAGCTGCAGGCAGGAACTTTGAATGGTCTCCAACCCGCCGCAGTGTACCTGCGCCAGGCTGAGTCCCCCCACCAGAGGGGCCGCTGCAATGGAGGAGATGGGGTTTGCCATGGAGGAGAGGGTGTTGGTCGAGGAGGTGTGGGTGGAGGAGGAGCAGGCAGTGCTGGTGGAGGTGATGTTGTGCAGCGTCACGGTGCTCTCCCTGATGTGCTGGAGGAAGAGGTTCCTCTCGTCCTCCGGGGTTTGGCCGTTCCGGGCTCTCACGATGCAGGTGGGCCGGTGGAGGTTGAGCATGTAGACCAGCTGCTGCTTCTGCTGCTTGAGCTCCTCGATCTGGGCCTTGAGGTCGGCGTTGACGCCCTCCAGCTTCTCAGACTCCTGGAGGAGGGAGGAGGAGGGATAGGAGGATGGGAAAGGGTTGGTTAGATTGCTGCCAGTTTCACCCACGAGGGACTGTTCATGTTTCTATGCTGGACACTAAAGTAAACAAAACTCAAAGTGTTTCTAATCTTTATCCTCAGAGCAGGACGTTATTTGAATATCTGCACCGTACCTGCTGTAAGCCATCTGTCTTCTCCTTCTTCTTGTTGCGGCACTTGGCCGCTGCAACCTTGTTCCTCTCCCTCCTCCTCTTCCTCCTATCATGGTCTTCGGGAGTATACTAAACCAGAGAAGAAGAAACCACACATTTAAATATCATGAAATATCATATCATGGATAGAAATACATCATGGACCAATTAGAGAAGGGCTGAAGAAACGTGACGAAAATAATTGATGAGAAAGGAAAAGAAGAAAATGGATGAAATTAGGAGAGAAGTGAATAAAAGCAAAGTGGGAAGGATTAGAGAAGAAGGAAGGAGAAAAAAGTCACGAAAAAGAGCCGAAAACAGTAGCGCAGAGAAACACAACATAAGTGAAATGAGGGGAGGCAGAAGATACGGTAAAGAGGTGGAAAGAAACGAAAGGAGAAGTAGAGGGGTGGTACCTCTCGCTTGGATCCCGACCCGCTGTAGTCGGCTGTCCTGTCCGAGCTGGAGCTGGCTCCATCGGAGCTCATGTCGACACTGATCCCGCTGTAGAGCCGCTTGCTCTGGATGGCGTGGCGGAGCTCCTCCTTCACGATGGGGCTGAAGTCTGCGAAGTCGTCCAGGGTGAGGGTTCCGGGCGGTGACAGGCAGGGCACCAGGGCGGAGCAGCTGATGTCGGCCAGCGTGGGACCGGGGTGCTGAAGCATCATTCTGAGAAACGCAGTTGGAAAACGAAAGACTGATAAGATTTGTGCTCAAAACGAAACGCAACATTTCGAACTATTCGCAGGAGGAAACGTGAGAAAGGCAAACAGAAAGCGAACGGAAGCAACATGAGCCAGAGTTTCGACTTGTTGTTACACAACGTTTGGTATGCCGACACGTTGTTACACAACGACCTCTCCCAGACCGGGCTATATAGCGCAGGTGTGTTGCATAATCTATGGACAGGGTTGTTTTATTGTGAAAGACTGTTCTAGCAAAGTCTGGGACATTTAGGATTGAATTATTCCATTGAATCGCGTCTCGATCATAAACGACATCCAAATGCCTTTTTTTTTTTCTTCCTTTTTTTTAAATTAACGTAATCGGCTAAAAAAGTAGAAGTTAACTGGGAGCCTGGCTATATGTATAATTAATAAAGCTTTTGAGTTGTTTTACATAGTATTAAGTTAGAGGCAGCCAACACAGTCGACTATAAAATCCGCTTAAACTGAGCCAACAACACGCCGGAACATCCACAAAACTACCTCAAAGTGTCCAACCAGCAAAATAAACAATTGTTTAATTCACAAAAATAGAAATCAATGAATCACTTTTGCGCTACGCTCCGGTTTGTCCGGCCGGGATCAGAGAGCCAAAGTCCGGCCAGCGGGTGTCCGGACGGACCGGCGGGGAATCCCCGGACCCGGGTCTACTTACAGCGGTGACAGCGAGCACAAGAAACGAAAAGACAAGGGTCCAACACTAACCTGATAAAGTGTGTTGCTGAGCCGTCGTATATCAACCTTCTTCTTCTATCTGATCTAAAGTTTTCAGCGGTTTGTCTCTTTTAGTATCTTCCTCTCACTGTTTGTTGCTGTTATAACTCTCGCGTTGCATCACCCCTTTATATAGCTGGTGTGGGCCGTCCCGGCTCGTGCACGCCGTCGGGCAATCTCTTTTTTTTTTACAAGCAGCAGCAGGGAGAGGGAGGAGAGGGAGGGGTGACGTCATCCTATTTATAGACGGCTACAATCCTGCGGTGATGCAATCGAGTCGTCGCGAGGTAAACTCTGCCATAACAGGCCAGGCCACCGCCCCTCCTCCCGCGCGCAGCCCTGACCCC
>OOFH01050009.1:0-12215 GCA_900323355.1 Merlangius merlangus | reverse complement strand
AGCTGAGCTAACCTGGATAATAGGTATGAGCAGCAGAGTTATAAAATATTCGTGGAATCATTAATTGTTTCGGGACAAACACCATTGGCCATCTGTCAGAGCCCATCAGCTGAATTTCAGTTTGAATGAAGCATCTGAATAATTAAGGCTTAAGACGTCTTTCTTTCTTTCGGTTCCCCGGGGTTCTGAGATACTGTCCAACCACTTTCTATTCCAGTCAGAGATGAAAGCGAATCCATCCTACCTGGTTCGCCTCTGAAGCTCCCTGTGAACAGCAACCCCAGGTTCCCTGAGAACATCACCCAAATCCTCTATGCTAACAGCCCCCTACGATTCTGTGTGCACAGCACCCAACGGTTCTGCGTGAACCACAGCCCATTGTTCTCTTTGTACTGCACCATGGATTAATTTGCTCTGCAGACCAAGGTACATATACATAACAGTACCCTAACCCTAGCCCTTCTCAATAACAGCACCTATGAATATATGATTTATCTCTTTTATCTGCCTATTTCAGATAGACTTCACCCAGCACCACCAGCTCGACCTCTGCTTCTCCAAGCATCATGACTCTGTCCGTGTCCGGAGGGACTCTGCTGTTCACTCTCCTCCTCATTAGCAGGTAAGATGCATGGCTTACAGTGACCGGGACAAGTATTGTTTTCGGAAGTATTGTGTACAAGAACACAACACATGCACAAAAACCGTTGGGATCCGTGTTATGGGAAAATGATCTCAACCGGGGTTGAGAGACAGAATGTTGTCTCTTTTCTGTTCATCAGCAACATCGTGTGGGTTTCGAAGAAGCCAGTGAAAAAAAAAAAGAGTGTAGAAAATAGATAGCAATCGAGAAATGCTCACACTGGCTTGGGTTATAACGATACGCGAGCCATTCTTACTCCATAACAGGCCCTCTCCCACCCACACACAGCACCCCCCCAGATACGCTCTAATTTGATTCAATTCACACTGGCGGTCTCACAGGGCTGCATGTGCCAGCCACCGCATCCAAACCGGCATAATAAACTCATTAGGGGTCGTGTGGAGAGAAAAATAAGGCTGTTTTCATGTCACATTTGTGTGCCAAGTAAGAAAATGAACCCTTTCAACTTGGGGCCAGTTTCATGGCGTGGGGTGGATTTTTGAAATGCATAATGGGTGATGCTAAACCCCCTTAAAGGGAAGATTAAAAAATTGAACATCTCAGGATTGTTATGGCGGTACACCTGATATGTTGTGCAAACCTGCTAAATCGTTCTGCCTCATAGTATCAATACTTGCCCTGAACCAATGTTTCTCTATGATTCTGATCTTTACTGTTATTTTAAACTCATCTCATTTAAAGCAATTTTTTTGCCGCTTTGCCTGAAAAGTGCCTTTTAAATGAATGATTTGAATGATGAAGGGTAAGATCCAAGCAGGCATTCAGTTAACGACGGCTCAGTCGTGTGTGAGCATGTGGAAGTGACCCACGGGATGTCCATTGAATTCCCATCCATCACTCTGTGATCCTGATTCATAGTGGCTCTTTTTGACCTTGTAACTGGTTTGAACCAGTTTAATGGACTGTCACTACCTGATCATGCATGTCGTCACCGTTTCACCTCTTCTCATACAGGAGCGGGCAACAGTAGGTCATCCATCATGCACATAGCATGCAATGTGCCTAGGCAGTCAACAAATGATGGCACTGAACCACCCATTATGCACTGGACAAAAGAGCATACATACTTTACTGTGACCTTGACCGAATTGCATGGCATTATCTGAGATGATTCATATCGGTCCTATTAAGAGACTCTGCATCATTGACATCTTGAGGTCTTGAGATATGTCAGTTAGCCTGCATTGACTGTGAAGTTGGTCTATGCCATTATAAAGGTGTAAACTGAAGCATTATTGCACTGGATCCTTTCTAAAGGGCCAGTCACACGAAGACCTTTGAAAGCTGTAAAGTGCAAGGTGCACTCCCTTGGAATAAGCAGAGCGGGATGTTGTGCCTGTGTGTACTGTTGTAGAGCATCCATCGACCATGGACATCTAAACCTACGTGACGTTGGGCGGTATCTCTCTAGGCGCTCTGCCAAGAAAGCAGGTTGCTCATGGCAGAACAACAGAAGGCCATCAGTAATTCAAAAGCAGCAAGCAAAACACTTTGTTCCCATCATGAATAATTATACAATTACGCATCTGAAAAGCCTTGTTGTGCCAATCCTTAAGACGAGTTCAATACTGAGATGGATGGAAGTTACTGGAACATGAGAAAGTGAGCTCGGGTCTCAGGGGGTCATATGGTCGCACCAAACCTAATAATGGACAATAGTTGTACATTAATCTGCACGAGAGCCAGGTTAGGGTCCATATAGAGGGAGTCTCTTGTTCGTGAGTCCCCCTGCTGTTGAAAGCCAAGGCGGAGAGTCTACCGTTAGAGAACAACCCCGGCTCATTCAGCTCTCATGTTTCTGTGTTGCTCACACAAGAGACCCCCAGCACCGCGATGCATCCAACCTCTTTGCTTCTTCAGTCAACAGAACAAAGCGAGGGGCTCATTCAAGTGCTCAGGGCCAAGGATCACAGCTGGGTATGTCAAAATCATAGTGGCAAAAAGAACAGTGTTTATATTAATCTTCTCTGCTGCAGTCAACCGTGGTGCTGTCTGGTACATGGTCTGATGACGCCGAACGATTTGAAAGACCATAGGCAGAGTTCAAACACAATGCATCTCTTCATTTATTTGTTTGAGTTTCATTTAATTACTTCAACAAACTTTTCATAAAATTGAATAGAGAATTTCACGATGCAAGGAAAAAAAACTATTACGGAAGTGAAACAAGCAATTTTTAAGGCCATACTTAAGGGAAATACCCCAAGCAACAGAAAGTAAAAGTCCACTAATTAAAAATAAAAATAAACAAATTGTGTACGCTCTCAACCGAGATAAATAATGTCCTATGGTAACAACATTCTAAAGATATTTTTTTCTCCTCTGAATGACTTTGAATTTAGTGTTAAGTAAATAACCTAAAGTAATTGGCCTATTCACTATGCATTAAAACATCAACATCAACAAACACACATTCATTCAGGGAACAGTTTATTGGGAAGTAGCCTAATATCCTCTATAGGATATACAGTATACTGCTTGGAATTTTTTTATCTGATCCGAACACAGTTCACAGAGTTAACAAGGTTAACTCTAACCTTATGGTCCTATCCTTGATACCAGATATCTAAATACTACTACTATAGTAGTAGTATTTATACTACCACCACCACCACTACCACTACTACAACTACGGATGGTATTTATGATGGTGATGATGATGATAATGCTAATAATACAAATTGAAAGTGAAGATATTCACATGTACACAGCACTCAAAGCATAACATGTTGGTTCCCGCACACATTGGTTGTTAGAGAGGAGGCTGATAAAACACTTTTGACAATTTCATGCCCGAGGCTGAACAATGAAGTTTCTTCCCGCTCTGCCAGAATTTGATCTGATACATGCGCAGTTACACAAATGATGTTATTGCTGCCTTTAATGAATAATTGAAAGACATAAAATATTGAGATCAAGTAGTGAAAAATGCATTATTTCGGAGTGGAATTATAGAAAGTTGTGCTACTGTCATAATAATGGCTACCCAAAGCCCGTTGTTTGACTTTATTTAAATAAGGCCAGTTCTAAATATGCACACTCCGCTTAGCTGTGCTGTATGATTCCACCAAAGATTTCAGGGCCTTCCCCCTTTGGGGAAAAAATTGTATTGTATTGTATGTAATTATTGAGATAAAAAATAATGGGCCATTTGAAGTATATGAAAATGGAATGCCTTCCAATTTCAATGAACAGGACCAGTACTGTCCCATTTAAATGCCGAGGCACTGGTGGTTTTTCACATTGACATTATTGTGTCTCCTACAGTTCCATCTTTTCTTTAAATCAGGAATTTCACGTTTTCCACCGTGGACATTAGAATTAATTATGAATTAGCATTAACCATCGGTCTTCCATTGGAACCGTGAAACCGCCATATGATACGTTCAGGGGGAGTGTTCATGGTTGCTAGCCATGGTCCAATCAAAGTAACCAAGGGCCAGAGTCTCTTTTCTTGGTAGTTATTTTTTTTTTCCTTTCTTTGCCTAGCACTGCAGTGCAGTCCCATTGCTTGTCTATTGAAGTCCATAGCCTCATCCCAATTTCATATATTTATTTTGAAGAGCCGATTCCCAATGTTAGCAGATATGCAGCCGTTGCCATTTGGGAACTGAAACTCCATTGTTTAATATAAATATGATTTTTTTTATAGTCCATTGAGCTATGCAAAATACTACCACACTACCACAGCTTAATTTTTAATACTATAGACTTGTTTTTCTTGTGGGCAGATTTCACGCTTGATTCCAGTGGACTAATCTGACAAATGCTCCCACTTAACAATAAAGTGTTATTTTGTGTGCACTGCTTCTTGTTATATTTTTTGCATCATAATTAAACGGATAGAAAACAGGATCTCAAACGCAAATTAACCGCTGCATTTCAAAGAGGGAATAGTGTTGTCAAAAATAGAGCTTTATGATTTTCTTTAAATATTAATTCTCTGGAGTATGGGTACACAAATACCAGCTGTGCTTTTTCGCTCTCGGACAGTGAGTTAAAGGCTGTGTTGCAGGTTAACCACCACTGTCGATTAATGGGTAGGCATACATAGAGCACTCAAGATATGTATCATTTTTAAAATGTCTCCAAAATTGTGTTATAGTCCATTTTCTTGTCGTTTTTGGTAGTAACAGGTTTTTTAACATTGTGCTGTGGCGATGACGTTGGGGAGACGTGGTGGAAGGTAGTCTCAGCCTAGTACTAGAATTATGGCGTTTAACTGGGAGGAGGAAGAGGTGGCAAGAACCACAAATAACATGCATGATGGCCCACACCCGTATAATTTCGAACCAAGACAGCCCCACCTCAGTGGTGAATTTAAAGCCAATTAAATGCGTCGAGGAGAATGAGTGGGGAGTTGGTGAAGTGTCCTGGTGAGTTTCTATCATTTAGCAACGCAGCAACGAGCGCTGGAGCTAGTCTATGAACAGCAGTTTATACAGTTGCGGAGTGGTATTGATAGAGTTGAGCTGTGTGTCCGCAGCGTCTCACTAGATGTTTTTACACTGCCAAATATGCCCGTCTTATGCACAACTTTTTCCTGGCATGCTCTGCTCGTTTACACTGCCCAAGTAAAATTACCGGCTTGAGCCAGCATCCCAATTTACCCTCACAGACCTAAATACATGGGCAGTGTAATTTTGAGGTTCCAGGGACTTTGGTAGGTGTTGCTGCGTTGTCTCGACAACAGAGACTGCGCAGCGATATCAACATGAGTAGTTTAAACTGGAGAGACGGTTTCCATCTCTCCAGTTTATCCTCTGGATAAAAAACAAGTGGTCAGCGAAATAAAGAATATGTCAGTGTTTTTGCATTATGCTCTGATTGAGAGCTTAAATAAATGGACTGTATAAGTTGACTACGAACAATTATTGAAGTTTAACATTGTCTCTCTCTCTCTCTCTCTCTCTCTCTCTCTCTCTCTCTCTCTCTCTCTCTCGTCTCCCCAACGTCACGTAATGCAATGCATTATGGGGGAAATGAGAATCAATTGCAAACCGCTGAAATGAAATAGTACCTACATTTTCGTATTACATTCCGTTTTGTGATGCCCTATAACATTTAACAAACATTTTAATGTTAACTACCAATTGCGCAAATTCTTTGTAAAACGACCCTACAACACGGTCTTTAAAGACACACATCGCTACAGAGCCAACATAGAGCCGCCTCCTGTCACTTACACAAGTATCGCTACAGCAATGCATTGTGGGGGAAATGAGAATCAATTGCAAACCGCTGAAATAGTACCTACATTTTCGTATTACATTCCGTTTTGTGATACCCAATAACATTTACGAACATTTTAATGTTAACTACCAATTGCGCAAATTCTTTGTAAAACGAACCCTACAACACGGCCTTTGAAAGACACATCTCTACAGAGCTAACATGGCCCTGTCACTCACGATACGTGTGAGTGACAGGAGGCGGGTCTCTGTTGGCTCTGTCGCGATGCGTGTCTTTTAAAGGCCGTGTTGTAGGGTTCGTTTTACAAAGAATTTGCGCAATTGGTAGTTAACATTTAAATGTTTGTTTAATGTTATTGGGTATCACAAAACGGAATATAATACGAAAATGTAGGTACTATTTCAGCGGTTTGCAATTGATTCTCATTTCCCCCATAATGCATTGCATTACGTGACGTTGGGGAGACGAAAGACCGCACTGCGAGCGAATGACAGGAGGCGGGGCTATGTTAGCGCTGTAGCCAGCGCTAACATAGCCCCGCCTCCTGTCATTCGCTCGCAGTGCGGTCTCTAGTCTAAAATGGGACGGTGTTAGCTACAACTTAGAAGATGGCTAATACAGCTAGCATGTCAAGTGCAACGCCTCCGCGACCGGTTAGGTAGAGAAATAAAACGGCAGGAGTGCTGTTTGGAAGTACTTCGAATTTGAGGCAGTTTACCAAGGAAACTCTAAAGACGAATGAATATCCATATGCGAGAACAAGGGTTTGTGTTTCATCATAACCGTGCACATAAACAGCAATAGCAATCTTTTTCACGAAATTAGACCTTCACAAAGTATACATTATATGAAAGCTGATCCTCCATTGATTCCCAACAGTCAAAACATTTTCATTCTGACTAAAAACTCGCAAATAACAAATCAGGAACAAACTTCCCTTTCCATTTTACAACCAAAAAGTATGTCTTACCTTTGTTCTTTTTGTCCTCAAAGTTGAGTTTGATCGCATAAAACCACCATAAACAGGTAATCCAGCGAACCATGGGGTTTACATCAACGGCTCCGATCGGTTTCTGAAGAAAATACGTAAATTGCCTTCAAGCAGAACACATGCCCTTCATCGCTACCTGGTGGCCATATGATGTATTTGCAAGTGTTTGGCTTGGTGTCATTCAATTATATTTGCCCTGAACAATCGAGGGGTCAAGTACTATGGGTTCTCAGGATATCTACCTGTTTGTGTCCTATAGGGTTACAAACTAATAATGACCGACTGATCATTATTTCAGGTGGAAATGTAATCTTCCACTTATGCTGTGTTGTAGCTTTAGTCACTCTTACCAAGTAGGCCTAGTATCCATATTGAACATTGTGCTTGTACAACATTCTTTATTTTGACAACAAGATAACATTTTAAAGCCCCTGCAGTTGTGGAGAGATACTCTTCTTACTGTGGGAATTATATTACTTTTCTGAAAAAAAAAAACGGGATTTTCCCTGTGGTATCGATATTTTGCAAGGTATTTTATCGAAGTCAGAAAATCCAGTATTGTGACAACACTGAGAGGGATCTATAAATACTCACAGAATATCTGGTCAGGAAAATATCAAAAAGGAATATAATATAAATCCAAAGTCAACTTATAAACTCTGTGTTCGAATGTTTTCTCAGGATTATTTGGTGTGTTCTGAATCCCCACCCCAACACGCTTTGGTTTAGTTTGTTCTCCCTCAAAGTACGAAACGCAGTAGCTTCATTCAGAATCACGGTCGCCGTAATGTGAGTTTAAGGTAATTGGTCACATGGGGCCGTGCGCCTGTACTGTAATTTGGAACCTGATTGTTTGATTAGACTGTTTGGCTGATTATACTCCACCCATTCAAATGGCTTGAAGGAATAGAAGGAAATCAATACACTGAAATGACATGAGATTGCAATGGATGTCATGGAGCATCATTTTCGGATGATTAATGCCCGGACCCTTAGTAACTTGATTCGATTTATTCTACTTCAGAATTTTGCTTTTTTTCTATGCAATATAATGAGCTGTTATTGTTGTCACTCAATATGTGCTATCATCACTACTCCTATCTGTACTGAATCTATATTTTCCAAGCTGTTCTGTCTAATTAGTTCTGGATTTAAGAAGATTGGTGAAGAAGTATAGACATCTCTGAAACGTTGACAGAACTGGAAATAATGAATAGCGCTCGAAGCAGAAGCTGCGTTGAAAAAAGTATGCCAATGAAAGGAAAATATATATACTTAGACCTTAATTAGAAAACCTTTCAAGTTGGTTTGACGCAATGCTTATGCAGACTATTGATTTGTCTACATTTAAATGACACGGTATAACCAATTATTTAGTATCTTGCCTATATCACAAGAGGAATGAGCAAAACCCAAAGTTAACCTTCCTGCCCTGTTCTATGGGAACCGACTAAAATACAAGTATGTAGTCCTCTTTGCCTTTAAGTACATGTTTGTTTTAACTCTTCAACTTTATAGCATGGGGAGTCTAAAATGACTGAGGCACCAGTCATTTTAGGGTTAGGGTTAACCCTAATCACCAAAGACATGGTCCAAGTCTCAATCAAACAAAAGGTAAGGTTTTTAAAAGGGTATTATATTGAGAAGTTGTTCTACAAATATATATCCTTCGACTTCAGCTCATCAGCTGTTCATAGCCCTGTGGCATTTGCGTGTTTGGATACCCGTGGGTTTTCAAAAGAAATTTAAAAGTGCTCTATTATATTCAGTGTGCCTCAATTCACAGCCTAATTCCTTGCTTGTTATCGACTCAGGCTGAAAATGTATTTCTTTCAAAACTGTGACGACTATACAGTACTTCCTTCTGTCAGTCCATTAAGCATATTTTTAAGGAAATGCTATGTATTCACAGACGGTTGAGAATACAATGATATATTTTTGAGTGATTGCTTTACCTCTTGCCATAGTTTATTTAATATTTTCTGCAGCAGTATAAAAAAATGTCAATAGTTTCCAAATCGAGGATTGTATGCTATTTCTCTGCATCTAAATATGTATTTTCTACGATGGATGGAATCCCATCGACAAAAGGTGCGGTACATTTTACACTGTTAGCCCGAGGGCCCCATTCCATCCTTCATCATTAAATCACATATTATGGCTGTCAATCACAACCCAGCTGCCAACCCATCCCTTCTGGGAGAATCTCTGTTTAGTCAAATGATTCACAGTATTAGCTCCACTGGTGAGGCATTTCACTTAAATACCGTTTGGTCTAGAGGGGGTCTGCATTGAGCATTGGCTCTTCCAAAGCCACTTTCTGAGCCTCTGTGAGGCAGGCATGCATATAGAACTCATCCCCTAACGCAACCCACGATAGACAAGAGTTCTTGTTCCCTAAAAGGCCTATTCGCTTTGAGGCTCGTGCAGGCGATGACATGATTTATAAAAGACAGGAATTGGAAGTTGAAACCCTAGCGGCAGTGTTTTTTTAAACATTTTTAATCACCCATTTTAGACAGCTTTGGTTTGAGATGCTCTTTGAAATCGAATTGCCTGGGCCTTAAGATATGTTCTCCTGATAGGACACTGCTACTGCCAGTGGTTACCATTGGTTCATGTCATGATAACGTCTGCAAGCGTAGGCCAGTAACTGGATGGTTATCCAAAGGCCAAAAGAAATGTGTGATTGTGTTGCCTAAAGCTGTGTAGCTTTGGACAGTTAAACGGATTATGCTTTCTTCCAAATCCCCCCAAAAAGGTACTGGTAATTATGTACCTGTGCTAATTTTACGTTTGAGGATAACCACAAAATAGGTGTATTGAATCAGTGGGACTACAATCTCCAACATGCATTCCTGTCTGCTCTAGTGCTTTTGGTATTCTTTAACGGTTGCAGCGGTTTATGTTTCACAGGTGGATGAACCTGATTTGCAGTGCTCATCCATGAGGCTAGTGAATTACATGGTAATCGTCTTGTTGGCTTCACTGGATTGGTAAAGCTTCAGGTTTCTCCAAGCGATTTCACAGTTGATTTCACAACAATGTTAAGCATTGAAAAGTCTATGGTAACTCTGAGGAGAATCCAACACAACCAACGACCAAGACAGTAGCAACCATTGATCGGGTCCTGCATCTAAAGGCAATTGGACTCCCTGATTGTTCTCTTCGAATCATCCAACCAAATACCAGTCATTACCATTAGGAAGATGTTGTCTGTTGTTTTGTAACAGAGGGGCTCAGATGAGACTATCTTCATGCCAACTTCAAAGCTAATGCAAATGACTCCGGGAAATCTGCCATGTAAGGAGTTGCTTCTTTAACTAAACCCAGGCATTTAAATGTGTATCCATATTTTGCAGTAATTGTAATTGCAATATTGTTGCAATCAAAATATGCTGTACATCCTTTAGTCAGTGGCAATAAAACGAAGGAAATCTCGTTATGTGAAGTTTCCCTTAAAATAAGCCCACTAGAGCCTGGGCCCATATCAGATCAATCCCTGTTGCGAGCCCCAGCCCAGACTGCTGTGAGCGAGGAGACGGAGGCAAACGCAGGATCCATACCTGTCAGAGGTACAATTCTCTGGTGAGCGCTACTGGTCACTCTGTCACTTTGACATTTCCTAGATCAAATAACAATGCAAGGCATCAATACTTTGCTCTGTTTGTTTGTCCAAATAGGTCTGTGCTGCTTGTTATTATTTCCTCTGGTGTGCTGCAATTGCTAGCACAATGATATATAATCTTAACGGGCAAACACAAACTGATATTGATATTCTGATATTCTGTCACCATGCCCACTTTGCATTCTGTCGCTGCTTTGCCTAAGGGAAGGAGATTATCTGAACTAGCAACAAGTTATACAACATGCACAATCCTAAACATATATAGTTATTACACTGATTCCATAGACAGATGGATATCTCACTTCCTATCTAAGTATCTAGGAGCTACAATGCTCTTGCAAATCTTTTGATCTTAGTTTTCTTACGTGTTTTGAAACCAGCAGGAAAAGTCTGGCCTTCCTAATTAACCTAAATAAATAAAATAGCACACAAACGAACACAAATTCGTGTTGTGACTCAATTGGAATCTAACTTGAGAAAAGCTTTGGAATGGAAGATGAACACAATGTACAGGTATTCACCAGGGGCTAGTAAAGAAGTGTGGGAAGGTTTTCTTGTGAAGTAACAACAGTGGGGAGGAGTGCAGTGCATGTTTGGCCTCATAGTGTTTGCCTGTTTGCCTCCCTAAAGGCAACCTGTCACTCACAGCCTGTAGCCTGAATGCCTTCATGGTTCTGAGAGATGTAGGAGAGAGGGGCTAGAAGGGAGGGTTGTGGACGAGAGAGAAAGAGAAGGGGTGACGGGGGGAGGGACAGGGAGAGAGAAAGAGTGAGAGTGAGAAAATAAACAAATGTCATTGCACGTGTGCCGGAGCACCAGCGACTACCTCCAATCCCATTTCACGGGTAGAAAAAAAGAGCATTATCTGCAAAAGGCAGAATAGGAAACATTTAATGCGAGCTGACAGGTGCAGCAAGCATCCAGGGTGCAGCAAACGTTACCAGCATCCTTACCTCAGCCTCTTCCTTCAGGACCAGGCGGAGGGAGGTGGGAGCGGGGGCGAGAGGGGGAATCTTATCCCTACCTCCCCCAGCCACCTGTCACTGAGAGCCGGACGTATCCTCTCATCTTGGCCCCGGGCAGGTATTCATAAGTGTGTGTGGGCGAGTGTTCTGGGCCTCCACGGATTCCGCTGCGGCTCATGAGGGTATGCTGGAGCCTCCGTTCACTGGAATAGCTTAATAAGCCCTCAGCCGGAAAGGTTCGGGCATTTGTCTACAGGTTCTGACCCATCTCTCCGCCGAAGGAAGAGATCCAAGCGGTAGGGCTGGCATCAAAGCGATTCTGTGGTTGACCTGGCGTGCATCTTCGTTTCGGACCTACTTAAATCCTCTCTTTGATGGAGACATCTGCATAGCAATGGGCTTATTTCAAGTCTGTCTGCAGTTAAAGGTGCCAAAGCTCTTGCATAACGTTATGTAAGTCTGTAGTTTTTCATTCCAAGTGTTCCTATCATGCAAGACTCATACATCATCATCCTGCATAATATACATGCTGATGGGAGAAACATTATAATTCAATTACCAGGATTCGCCGAGCTAAACCCCCCATTCCCCCCCATATAAAAAGGAGGCAGGCTTTTTTCAAATGCCCATCAACACGTCCCACTGCACCTCGTGGACTCAGATCCAGCCCATCCACTCTGTATGCACACACACACACCTGTCACATGTGTGATTCCACCCACGGGCTCTGCACTCATCCCATTCATCAACCGCTGCGCAATGAGCACCAATCTG
>OOFH01050007.1:0-12483 GCA_900323355.1 Merlangius merlangus | reverse complement strand
CCCCCCCCCCCTCACAGTTCTCGTCCGAGTGGTCAGGGCAGTCGGCGTGGCCGTTGCAGAACTTGTCACTGGGCCGGCAGAGCAGCCCGTCCAGACAGAGCCGGCTGCCGGTGGGGCAGCCCTGGGCCAGGGCACAGTGGGTGGTGTTCAGCACCACGTGGTCGTGGGCACACCGGCACGTCCGCGACGACGGCACAGCCAAGCACAGGTGCTGGCAGTTTCCGTTATTCACAGCACATCGGTTGGTACCTGCCAGAGGAAGGAAACGGTGACGTGCAAAGCTTATTTTGAGTTGACCGGTGTTTGATATCGCTTAATTTCTCAACGTTAAGGTTAGTACATGTATGAAGTGTCCGGGAAAATACTTAATGACATGGAAATCCTGTTGCACTCTTTTATAATTTCAGAAGCCATATTTTTCACATACCAGTCTGGCCTGACTTGCTGTACGCCTTTAAGTCTACCACAGCTGTGCTGACTTCAAACCACATCTGCTTTTCTTGCTGCCCTTCTCGGTACCACAGTTCGGTCTTGTCTAGAGGAAAAGCAACACAATACGTTTTCCGAGCCAACAGTGCCCCCATTGGGTTGAATAAATGTCAGTGAGGGTAAATTTGACTTTCCAACTCCTTGGGAATAAAAATGTAGTCAACACTTTGACAAAGTGCATTTTTATATAACTGTTTCATTAGTTTATAGTGTTTGTCATTTGTAGAAATAACTACTTTTTTTCTGATGTTGATCAGCAGTGAAGCAAGACATAAAACAGTCCCATTACCATTATTATTATTAGTCATCCAGAGGAGCACGTCATCACTTAAGGCGATGGCAGCAAGCCCACTGCCAACCTTAAACTCTTTGTAACCGGAACCGTCCATCCTGATGGAGCAGATGGTACTAGAAGCTGGAATCCAACACAATTAATTAACCGCTTTACAAACGAGACATTCATTCTTTACGCCCTTTGTAATAATGGACATTGAACGCAAAACCAGATCTTACTCGTCTCTGCCCAGAAGATTTCCCCGCCATCGTTAGCGAAGAGCAGCGACGTGGGCCGCACGCCGTCGCGCCACAGAGCCTCTCGATGGCCGCCGTCCATGTTGGCACACTCGACCGCGGCCAGGGGCCCGGCGTTGCCCTGTCGGACCAGGTTGACGAAGCACACTTTGCCGCTGGGCGGGTGCACGGCGAGGCCCTCCAGACTGCCGACGGCCTCCTTGACGAGCACGGCGGTGTGGGCGCCGTCGAACGAGGTGACCTGCAGGCGGGGCTGCTTGGTGCTGCTCCAGTACACGTTGAGAGTCAGCCAGTCCAGCGCCATGGCGGTGATGGTGCCGCCCAGCAGCTTGAGGAGCTGCCCGCGGGGGGACAGGTTGCCGTCGTGCAGCTTGAAGAGCCCCAGGGAGGTGATGCCTGTGTCCGTCAGGAACAGGGCTTGCTCCCGCAGGCTGTAGTCCAGCATGGTGGCCTCGTTGACATTGTACAGGGGCAGGGCCTGGTGCTCTGGCCACTGCTTTAGCTCCACGGCCGAGTGTCGAGCCTGCAGGTAGATCTAACCGTACACCACACTTTATTAGGATACTCCCCATGACAACCAACAACCTTTTTAGCCGCCATCTTAATTGCTATGGACGCAGTCCTCCCAACTGTACAATCGTAGACAATTTGCTGCAGAAGCAATAAAACACTTTTTAAAAGATTACTTAAATTTGTGGCAAATTATTGATTTTTCGCAAGAAGCAGGTAAATGTCCAGCGAGATATTTGCTCAAATGATTTGGTCCTGCATCATCCTATCAGGGGTTTTGTTTTGCTCTAATGAGTGGCTCAGTGTACATTATCCCTTAAACCACTCTTGTCAACATAGGTTGCCAAGTGTGTTTTTTATCATTGCCACATACGACAAAAGAGCCAATAACTTGGACGTGGTTGAGGGGAATACAGCAAACATTCGACTAACCTGTGTGACTGTAGAGGGGGACAGCATCAGCAGGAAGGCAGAGTTCTTCAGCTTGGAGCAGGTGAGACCATCTTCAGTCAACAGCAGCCCAGAAGGACACTTGCACACAGCCTTGAAGCCTGGGGCCAGCACACACAGGTGGGAGCAGTGAGTCTTCTCACAGGGATTCTCCGCGCCCATCTGGAGCAGCGAATGAATGATCTGCAAAACAGTTTCAAAATGGGATTGTCATCTTTGTAGATTAATCACAAATGTCAATAACCAACAAAGCATTTGTATAAATAGAGTGGCAAAGTCGCGCCCCTTCCGCTAGCGCCCATGGGACCTATAAGACCGAAAAATATGAATGGGTTTTAAAGGAGAGAAAGTAATTATCTTCTGGTCCCAGTCTTTATATGCCCCGTATTACACATATGTCGTTTGTGGATTTAAATGATAATTTTTCATATCAAGAGTTTGACCGTTTATTGTGCAATTGTACAGTTAAAGGCTGTAGCGAAAACACAATGAGAAAGACTGTCTCGCATGTGCCGTAACGCTCCCTGCGACTGGCGTGGACAAGACCGACAATCTCCCCATCGGCATTACTGAAACTCTCCACATGCCGACTTATAATGGTTTTCACCTCTTTCAATGCTTTTATCCTTCCCTTAGAAGGATAAAACATGCGTACTCCGGGGCATATAAAGACTGGGACCAGAAAATAATTACTTTCTCTCATTTGAAACCCATTCATATTTTTCGATCTCATAGGCTCTACCCGAAGGGGAGTGACTTTGCCATCTATGGGTCACTTAAAATGGTAATTTCAGTGTCCTTTCTAGATTATTTTAAAAAATTAGATTATGTTGAATAAGTACACGAAGACATGCTGATAAAATGTATATTTCAACGACAATATACAACAGAGTGAAATCAGAAGGCTAAATTTCCCATACCTTAACATCAAAAGGTTGTTTGGGTCGTTTGAGAAGAATCTGATAGTTCCTGCCAGTTCCCTTCTGTGCCACCTGCAACACACGCCTTTTTGCATCGGACCAGTAAAGCAGATCATTGAAAACTGCCAGAGAGAAGGGGTTGGTGGTCTCCTTCATCTGTAAAATCTGTGTAGCACAGAGAGGTGCAAACACAAAAGTCCCATATTAAAGCAGTCAGGGGAGGTTTAAGATATGTGGTTTGTTATGCTTTGTAATCCTGAAACCAATCGCTTTCCACCTGGATGTCCTCTCCGTCCAGATTGGCTGATCCTATCGCCTTTAGACCCTCATCTGTCCAATAGACTCGGTTGCACATTGTGTCCACAGCAATGCCCCCAGGCCAGCCCAGACTGGTGTTTACCAACTCCCTCCGTGCAGAACCATCCATCCCAGCTCGCTCAATCTTGGCTACATTTCCAATCTCGGTCCAGAACATTAGCCTGAAAAGAAAACAACTGTCAATATATTTGGAGATGCAGGCGTTGCGTGACTAGACCAGCTCAGTCTTGGGCCCCTTCTTGCACTATCTGCTAAAGTTCAGCAATTCTTAATGTTCTGCAATAAACCCTGAGTTTAGGTTAACCTTGAAAGCACTCTCCCGTTTTAGAGATGCAAAATTTGCAGTGTCTAAAATAAATGGCCTACAGTAAGACAACATATTTTCTACATTCTGCATTAAAGATAAAGACGGATGAAACCCAAACATACCATGGATAATAACAGTCCATTGTTTGAGTGTCAACCATTAAAGAAGTCTGGACTGATTTTTATAGGAAGCAGGTCTGAAGGGATTTACAATTTATCTGGCAGGGAAGACTGCATTTCACAATGGTTCACCGTTGACAACCAAGACTGCACAAAACAAACCCCTTTTGTGGCATTAGTGTCAGAGATCGAGGCTGGTCCATGTCTTCATCAAGGATAACACTGTAGTCCGGCGCCTTGGCAGTTGCAGTGTTTAATCTGACGGCAACAATCTCACTTTTGACCCCATCAATCCAGTACAGGTTCCTCCCAAGCCAGTCCACGGCAACAGAATCTGCCCGCACGTCTGTGGATGGGGCGGGTCAGGTCAGGTGTGACTGTTGCATGCAGAATTATTCACCATCAAGAGTAATTATATTGCAAGGTAAATTAAATAACAGGTAGATGCAGATTGAAATGGCATCGCTATGCATAAAACAGTGACTGGATTGTAAAGGCCAATCAATATTTAACTATTTTAGTTAGCAGAATGAGTTATGCATTGTGGCGTTGGCACATGCTGTGGCCGCAGTTTAAATGCGTTCGCCCTCTAATCCAGGGGGTTTCAAAACCCCCCTGTTTAGAGTGTGTGTCGTGTGTGTGACCTCTGATTAGGGTGCCCTTCGTCTTTTGATCCAGCGAGGACCACCGGATGCTTTCAGAGTCCAGGCTGGCCCAAAACACCTTCTGCTCCCTCCAGTCGTAGTCCAGGGACAGGATGGCCTTCTTTGCTGTGGACGGCAGCACGTCTAGACTACCACTACGCAGGCCGAACAGGATCAGGTCCGTCTGGACTGATGACAGCATAAGTGGCTCTCCTGCAGGGGGTGAGGGCAACACAACTTTCTCAGCCTGATTCTGGTTAGTCAACACCCACCTGTAGTAGCAACCAGACTTAAGCCAGTTCTGGTCTGTTAATGTGTATTACATAACCTGAGACAAGGCATGTGCAAGAGTTTTCCTATGCCAGTGCTGCATTTCTCACTGAATGTAATCTCTTCCAGTGTTTACTATGAGGATTTTGCAATTGGTAAACAGTTTGACTACCGTATTTCAATGGTACGCCCTGTGCAGCAGTGCTGCTACCACATTGGGCTGGGTAAGGAAAGCCCGTCCCTCACCTGTGATCTTGCAGTGGCGGCCGTCTGCCTGCAGGACATAGCCTGGGTGACACTGGCACTGGAAGGAGCCTGGCGTGTTGACGCAGAGGTGACTGCACATGCGCAGAAGACTGTCTGCACACTCGTTAACAGCCGCGCACTCGTCAATGTCAACACAGGTGTCTCCGTCCTCGGCAATCTTGAAACCCGGGGTGCAGTGACATCTCTACACAAGAGTGATTAGTTGTTTTATTTCAAGCAATTAACTCTAAAGACCACCATGTGAACCGATGAAAGGTCAGAGCTATGGTTTGAGAATTTCAGAAGACCTCTTCTCTGATCAGTCAGAGGAACTAAGGACATAAAAATAAAAACGATTCTTTATTCTTGGCGTTATTAAGATGCGATATTCCAAATGTATCATGTTCCCATTTTTTTTTTCTCTTTGGTCATATGCCCCATGTGAAACACTTCCATTACAAAACTGCCCTACTGCGGTGCAGGGCAGAAGCCTCACTCCTTACCTTTCCCTGTGGAGTGCTATGGCACATGTGTGAACAGCGGGCAAAGTCTTGTTCGGTACACCTGGTCAGACAGGCCCCTCCCTCGTCTGAGCCGTCCGCACAGTTGGTTATTCCATTGCACACCTGTTCCAGCGCCAAACACTCCTGGCTGCCACACTGGAACTGGTTGGGTGGGCAGGCGTCGGCGTCACCTAGGCACACAGCTACAGTCAGTGGGCCCCTGTTTCACACACTTATGTAAAAGCAGTCTCATCCAAAATATTTTGGATGAGACTGTATATGTAATATCCAGAGTGTTCTCACAGAGGTCATTCAATAGCCTGGGTAGCCCCGCCCATTCTTCTGGCAAATTGAAGTCACCCTGCACAATGGTCTGGAGAAGAGCAATACATTTTACTGCTTCCGATAGGTTTTTGCGGGAGCCAATCACCAAGCTGGCTATTCCCCTTGACACGCTATTGGCTGGTTTAACACAATGAGGGCAGGGTAGCGACGGCAAGCAGCCCACCACGTCCAATCACGCTTGATCTGAAAATAGCCAGGCTAGTAATTCAAGGGAAATGCTTAGAATCTCCTCTGCCATTTGAATTGTGACCAAAGGCCAAACATTTTACAGGCAGGTAGTTTTCATATAAGACAAAAGAAAAAAGTACCACACATTTGTTCTTTAAATTCAGGTGTAAAGTATGAGGAAATCTCTGGTATGCTGGGTTAGGGCAACTCTCAGCCCAAAGACTCAGCAATGAACCCCCTAGTATACCTGCAAGCATGTTGCCTTTTATCCCCATCTGCCCATTTATGACATCTTAACCCGACTTGCTTCACTGACAAGTGGCTTTGGATGAAAAATATACACGTATTGCCATTAGCCAATTATTGATCAAGTCGTTCCACCCCTTACATTCCATCTCGTCGCTGCCATCGTCGCAGTCCTTCCTGCCGTCACAGTGCCAGGACTTGGGGATGCACCTGGTCCTGGAGCTACACGTCCACTGGAACTCCCCACATTTCAACGGAGACACAGGACAATCCTAGAAAGAAGTCCTTACGTTAACCTGGACACACTGTTCACATTCTTTGGATCATCCAACTGGACTTCTTTTAATCCTTACATTTATACAACTACAATGTGTAATGATTTTAGAAATGTATATTTCAGTACACATTTAAGAAGTTCTCCGTCATCAATAAAGTGTAGTTTAGTTTTACCAACCAAACAAATTTTAAAGATTCTATTTCTGAGCCATATTTGCCATTTTAGTGAAGGGCACTTGAATGCGAGTGGCAAGAAGTTTCACAACCACCCCTGGCACCAGTTTCAGCACTGACACATTGTACAGGCCCAGCCATACCTTCTCATCTGTGCCGTCTCTGCAGTCCTTGTCTCCATCGCAGACCCACTCTGGGATGAGGCACTCCATACTCAGGGGACAGAGGTGCTTGGTGGCACAGACAGACGGCCTGGTGCAGCTCTTCTCGTCCGAGTGGTCCCAGCAGTCAGGGTGTCCGTCGCACCTCATGCTCTCCGCCACACACTGGCCACTGGCACACCTGAACTCACTGAAACTGCACTCTTGCTTATCCTCTAGAGGGAAGAAAGATACAAAGCGCTTTGAGAGTTTGTCGGTTTCAAGAGGGCGACGGTAGAAGTTTAGATAACGTGTAGGATTGCTACAAGAATGCAGTTTAGGCAACCAGGAGAATTCTAGTAAGGGGATACCCTGCCTCTCTCCCTCCCTTATGTCATGATATTTTACCACAGTTTGCTTCGTCGCCACCATCCAGGCAGTCGCGTTCGCCGTCGCACAGGAAGCTCTTGGGTAGACAGCGGCTCTGATCGTCACACTGGTGAACACAGCCTTCTGAGCGCTTGGCGCACTCCAGCTCGTCTGAGCGGTCCTGGCACTGCGACACACCGTCGCACACCTGCTCCTTCTCGATGCACTTTTTACCATGGGCACACTGGAACTGAGCTGGGGTAGTGGGACATGAGCACATGAATGGTTAGTTACATCGGGAGAAATACAACATTGTATTTTGGCATTAATGAGCCAATACCGAAAATAGTTTATTCCAACTCATCTTTACACAGCTTACCCCGTCACACTATCAACACAGGAGGCAATACAGTATATTTAGAGGGCATACTACACCTCTACAGCCATTAGCTGGTTTGAGTCCATTAAAAGTCACACATTATCTTTAGGATATTTTTGGTACATTTTCCTCCCCCACAGAAAACGGGAAATGAAGCGATGCAAAACAAGGCTGCTAGATGTGTGTGCATTGTCTGGCCAAATCCCACAATAAATTAAAACATGGTAATTACTTGTTTGGCAAGTAGTAGAACATTCATCCTCGTCTGAACCGTCTTTGCAGTCTAGTTCTCCATCGCAGATGTGGCTGTAGAGGACACAGTCTGTGCCGTCACGGCATGGTTTGGCGCCCAACAAACACTTGATGGGGGCAGGCAGGCTAGGGGAATGTACCGGGTTTTCAGGGGCCGAAGCCAAGGGGGGTAAGGAGGCTCCATTTTTCTGTTCCGCTTCCATGTCCACTGATAAATGACAAGGACAGACATGAGAACACATGCATCAAAGAGTCTAGAACAAGCCTACTGACATAGTATCGCATAGTCAAGCACGTTAACAAAGTTGATTTTGTGACTTTGTTATATGGCACAGTGACCTTTTAGTTACTAAGCTTACTCCTAGAGGTGTCCATATCCTAATCCTGGGACATCTAGCGTTCCTTTGAGGAAAACAATAAATGTACATTTAGTCAAATGTACGCCCTACCACAGTTAACTTCATCACTGCCGTCCGTACAGTCACTTTCCCCGTCGCACAAGAACGATTTGGGCAGACACCGGCTCTTGTCTTCACACTGGTGGGCGCAGCCCTTCCCGGCCTCTGAACACTGCTGTTCATCAGAGTGGTCCTGACACTGGGGCTGGCCGTCACACACCTGCCCAAGGTCGATGCACTTCTTCCCGTGGGCGCACTGAAACTGGTCTGGTTGAGCAAAACAGTCAACCGCAATTTAACAAGTTATATTGCAAGTTTGTAGTCATAAGGTAGTTGATAAGCTATGGGTGCAGAAATCGGACCTAAAGTTCAAGCAACTTGCTAAACGAATGATCGCTATAATATAACCATTAGGCCTACATAAGCGTTATTATACCAGGCACCAGAATTATCAGAAAGCAAATAACAGAAAAAACACAAATAACGTTAAACATAGGTCATAAAAGTCCACCTTTTCCGCATCCGACATCACAGTCCTTCTCATCCGAACTGTCCCCGCAGTCGGCCTCTCCGTCACACACGTGGCTGAAGCGAATACATTCGGAGCCGTCATCACACAGTTTAGAGCCAAGGCCGCACTTCAGAGGCGCGCTGCCAGGTAACGCCGCTATTGGTCATGAAGAGGGATAAAAGTAATGTATTTAAACCTGCCTGGGTTTCTAAAACAAACGACGGTTTCATTTATAGACTGAATAAACAGTTGGCTCACCTCTCAAGAGCAACACAAAATGCCATAGCAGTATACAAAAACGCAGACATACTGCCATGGTCATGAACAGAACTGAACAAAAAAGTACTTCACGCTCTTTGTCTTATTTGTCTGTTTTGACGCATTTTATAATGATGTCAGGTGAACTCAATAAAAACTAATTGGAAGGGAGGCAATGGGGACGATTGATAGGTGGTTGGAATGTATCGTAAATTACAGGTTATTTAATATGCAATGCAATTGAATTAGCATAAGTGTTGAATGGAAGATTATTATTATTATTATTTTTTATTTAAAACCATAAACGCTTGAAATCCTTTTCCAATACCAAAACAAATCATGCTGTCAAATGAACAATGAAGTTGTCGTGAGCCCATCGGACCAATCGTTTGCACGGTCCCTTTTCACTGTTTCGAAATGTGTCCAATCAGCGTCGGGAGAGGCGGGAGTAAAAACGCGTATGCAGCAAGCATGCGAGTTTGAGTATTTTGTTCCGGTCTATCTAACTGGCCTAACTAGCTCCAGTAGCATTGAGAAAAGCCAACAATCCCCTTGTTAAAATTAGTGGATGCTATATAAGGACTTAAGATAGTTTTATGCCACTTAAGTGGTGTGTTAAGCGGTGTCCATCGCTTTCATTAAAAACTGGAGCGTGGTGAAGTCAATTTAAGGGTAACTATTGCGACGATTTGGGTTGTTTTATCGACTTTGATACGTGTTGTTTTGTGTGAAGGAGCGACCTAGCTCCCCTAGCTAACTTCAGTTAGCAATAGTTCGCTGCAAGATGCTAACTCGTTTTCTAATCGCATCGGTGACGCGCGTTTGTTTCAGTAAAAGTTCCAAACAACATCTTTATGTATACCATTAAAATCCACCAGTTTGAAAAATATGCACACGTTTCGTTTATTCGATTTGCATAAGTGTGTCGGCTAATATTAGTTCGCAAAGTAGCGGGGCTTGATTGTTTTCCACAGATCACAACAAAAGGATTTCTGATAACTAGCTCGGTGATGCTAATGTTAGCTGGCCTAGTTAGACAGAATTGCCTGTACACATCGGCTACAAACACCTACAACATGCATGCCTGTTTTTTAAAGCTTGATTTGGCTCGTGGGATCTCATTTGGATACCTTGTGTGCGTTAGCAGCCTGACCCACGCTACTGAATTGATTGTTGTGATGGGACTGAGGAGCAAGGCCCCCTCAAGAGAGCAGCCGGCCTGGAGGCTGTGCAGGCAGGCTAGTGGGTGTTAGCTATGTGGACATTTTAGGAGACTCGTTTTTTATATTCAATCCATCAGAGTCCTTCTGGTTCTTTCGGTGTTTTAGCGTGAGTGAACATGAATGACCCTCCGTAGTGTGTGTAACTCTAGGATCTGCAACGCGTTCTGTCACACCCTGTTTTGCTGACAAGTTTGCAGGTTTAGCTGGCTAACGACATGTTGAACGTTATTTATGACGAGCTCTCCTCATTTTTACAACCTGCCCATGCACCTCAACAGATGTTTTATTTTTCCCTTTCGAGGAGTATTTCCACTTGATATATTAATTACATTTCTGTCAACTGTGTAAATGTTGCATAACGTTGAAATGCTTCGGAAATCAGTTCGAGGCGCTAATTTTGGGGGCATAAGTATTGTTTACTTTACACAGTGCTTATTGATGTGTGTTGTTTATGCAACACTTTCTGTCTAGGTGTCTAGATCTTCTGCCCGCATCCTGCTTGCCCTGGCCATAGCCCCATCTCTCCTGGGTCAGTAGAGGGGCCACACCAGAGCAAGGGCCCAAACTGTGCCTCCAGGTCCCCTCTGCCTCTGCGTGTGACTGGTTGTAAGGCTGTCTGGAGACCCTCGGTTCGCCCAACCAGGATGTCCTCCATCCTGCCATTCACCCCTCCTGTGGTCAAGAGGCTGCTGGGCTGGAAGAAGTCCGCCAGTGGCCCTGGGGGAGCAGGCGGGGGTGAGCAGAACGGACAGGAGGAGAAGTGGTGTGAGAAGGCGGTGAAAAGCCTGGTGAAGAAGTTGAAGAAGACAGGCCAGCTGGACGAGCTGGAGAAAGCCATCACCACACAGAACTGCAACACCAAGTGTGTCACCATCCCCAGGTATGACCTTTTGACCTGTGACTTGTCCTATTGAAATACTATTAGTGACGAAGCACTTCCATTGTGCAAGTTATCCACATGCATTGTGTATCTGCAAGATCACAACACATCTAGAATTAGGGCTTATATGTATTTTTTAAACCCTGGTGTGCTGCACTGATTGGAGCAGCACAGATGAGTTCAGGGTTGTGTTCCAATATGGAATTTTGCATTGGCTAATAACACCCGAAATACATGGAAAGCTGTACATTGAACGCTGTAGTCCGTTGTAGCCCTCTGCCAGGGGAGACAAGACAAGGGAGGAAAGAGGATGTTGTCTTTATCTGCCAGCCAGCCTTGGTGGCCCAGACTCCTGTTCCCTGGGAACGGCATGTCACCTGATGCACTTCCCTGATGCTCTGCTGAGTACCACGTCACAGGGTTGTCTCCAGAGAGCTTGTCCTTATCGCCTGAGAACTACACTAAACTCCTGTGTTTGTATTTTTAGATACACCGGCTAGCTTGCAGTGAGGGAAATCATGGCTGGTCTTCTCTTATATCTAACTGTCTGGCTTGGTTGTGAGTGTATATTGCACAGGCGAGAGGGATGACTGGATAGAGAGAGTTGTTGCCCTAAGCTGGATGTTGGCATGTTTTGGCCTTGGCTGATGGCTTCACCAGACCACCAGTTATTTCATTAATATACTCCATACATCCTATTGGGTAATGATGGTGTTTTGTTCTGTGACAAATGGACTAGTGGACATGCACATTGGTCCTAGTCATTAAAAGTAACCCAGAACACGGGGACTTCTCCGAAGCGTAGTTGACATCCCACTTAGCCCCAGTGCGAGATGCAGCACAACACAGTCCTGTCCATCTCCTGTCCTTCAGAAGCAACTACTCTTTCTTCTCCATTCCATGTTTTATCATTTATTGAACATGTTCAATGTTTTTGAGAATGTCTGAAACCTGAAATGTCTTCCTCTCCGCCCTCCTCTCTGTCCCATTGTGTCTTCAGTGTTTGTTTGAATGTCACCAGAAAAGGTCCACTGTCTCAGATATAAACTGCTGTTGAGAGGGAAAACGTTTATTTTTGGTGTTCAGTACAATACCACAATTGTTTACTAGTGTTGTTTCTTTGTTTCACCAACAGTGTCATTGTGTTTGAGTGGATTCCATTGTTTTTTTTTTTCTTTACTTGCATTTGTCAAAAGGCTTCTCTTATTGTTGTTTGTCTTTTTCTTTCATTACACTCTAATAAAAGAGGCCTTTTTAGTTGTTTACATTTCCCATACTGATATTTCTGAAATATCCATGTCCCATGTTTATCATCTTTTGTTTTTGTTTTGTTGTTTTTTTCTCTGTGCACAGCAATTGCTCTGAAATATGGGGACTGAGTCCACCAAATACGATAGAACAGTGGGATACCACAGGCCTATACAGCTACCCTGACCAAACCAGGTGACTATCCTTACCTCTCGTATGGTTTTGCATACAGCTTTGATGTGGGGAAACTTGTCTTTATGGTATACAGGGGCGGGTTGCGTGGCAGACATTGAGAACATCTCTGCTTCT
>OOFH01050004.1:0-11870 GCA_900323355.1 Merlangius merlangus | reverse complement strand
CACACACAGACAAGGGTAGGGACCTCAGCGAGGTTGCTAGCACTTTGGAACCATTAAGGCGCAGGCACTATACAGACTACATGCTTAAGACGATATTCCTCACATCTCCACAATAAAAGAGTTACAGTGAGGACAGGTGTGTTCTTCAAATTTCTTTCATAGCCTCAGATGACTCTTATCAGACGCTTTAACTTAAAAAGAAAAGAAAATGAAAGACAAAATAATTTAAGAAAATGTGTGATCAGACAACAAATGATTCATCAAAAAAATATATATATGTTAACTTTTATACTTTGTAGTTGTATATGGGAAAAACACATCCTGTCTAATGACGTGTTCACTGTTACTACAATATATAAGTGCAACGTCTATCAAAATAAATCAATGCCCTGAACTTCATAAAATGTACAAAAACAATGTGCTGTCTGAATTTTTGAAAATTTCATTTACATTGTCTGGGCCATGAACATGAAATGTGTTAAAAATGCATTGTATCCTTCGTTTTCAAAAATGATTTACCAACCTAATTAACCAACAGGATCATTCTGTTTTTTTCTTATTAATAAATCATTTCTTAACCAAATATGTATCCCCAGTGCTATGTAACTTCGAAGTGAAAACATTAAAGTGGAGTAACATTAGTTAAACATTATTTTCATTCAAGGTTGCATACTTAGCCAATACAGGCGACAAGCCATAGCCATGCTATTTCAGGAATGAGTGATTAAAACGCAAACCAGGTCTGACCTTTTATTGTTGGCGCTCACTAAGACTACAGCTCTTTTATTAGTAGAAACATAAAGTATTACCGGGATTGGACTTCACTGGGGGATTTACTATCTGTTGTGGTTAGATATAAATTAGCATCTGCCATCACGAAGGGTTTATGTTAACTCAGTGCAAAGAAAAAGGGCCCTACGTTGAGTGAAGAAAAGGATGAACCTGCTCACTGAATGACTGAGACGAAACCTTTACTGTCCATGCTGACACAAAAGGCATTTACAAAGGAAACTCATATTTACTGCCATAATATTAGTATGCATCTTGCATGGGTTTGCCTATACTATTCACAAAACCAGATATGGAATCAGTAATGTATGTAGTAGAATATGACAGCAAAACCTTTGACGAAACCCTAAAAAATATTACTTTCTTAGCAATCATGCAAAACACGGGTGTAGCGACCAAAAACAAGATACAAGATTAAATGTAGTCGCATTACTGCTGAAACATGCTTGCACTTGTTGAGTATTCAGTCTCACAACACATTTGAGTTTTTAATATAGGTCAGCTAGTTTACGAAGAAGGTACGCGCTTTTCACGCGGAATGTATAAGCTGTCCGACAAAATCGTATTGACAGACAAGGAAAACACATTCCAACAGCTGATGTGCGTCGAGACCGAATAGCATCAGTGCAAAGAGCAGAATGACACCAACAGTGGGGGACTCAGTTCGTGTTGGACACATCCTCTTGCATTCCGATCCCAGCTTGCTAGCTTTAGCTGTTTCAGGGGGTCGACTGGTCTGACAAAAGAGTGTCCAAAGAAAAACATAGTGACTATTAACGACAACAAAACGACTTGTCTTCTCTTCTAACCATGCACTGACACCACTGAGATAAGTTAGCTGGCTACCAATCGGGCTAGCTAGCTGTCAAAGTTGCTCTGTCAGTTGTCACTGGTTGTACGGCTGTGCTAGCGAGCTAGCGTGAGCTGTCAACTTCGAGAATTATGGAGGAACACCGCAGGAAACATTTGCTATCGCCCGTACTACCATGTTAAACACTGACCACAAGAAAACCAGAGAGAATAGCATGTGCCCAAACCCAGCAAATGGAAAACTGCCATGGCCTATTCACTATGCTCAATCCTCAGAACTTAAGTGCAGCTCACTTCCCCATGAAAGTCGTCCATTTCATGGGCCTGAGTTTAACTTCCATTCCCGTATTATTTGCTGGTAGCTCACTTACTCTAGATGAAGCTCTGTAATGTCGTTTTCTTAATCCAGTGTAGTTTTGGAATAACTGCCCCCTCCCCTTCCACTTCTTCATCAGAAAGTGTCCTCCCGCGGTGTCTGTGCTCTTGACGCTCGCCCTGTGCAGACCCGTTGTACTCTCGCCGGTGTGCCCGTGGCTTCCCTGCTTGGGTTCTCCGCCTTTCCCCGTTCGCCTTTCTCTCGATAGCTGAGCCAACATCCGGGACTCTCCCGTATGATAAGTGACCAGAACTACTTTCTGAAACAACGACCAGCATCACTCCACGAACAAATAAACTAGTGCGCTTATATTTCACCTTCCCCTAAAAATCAAGTTATTACAGGTTACACGTTAACTTAAAATACGAAAAAGCATTTTAAAGAAAAGAAAAAAGAAAATGGAATTACTTGGTGTTCGAAGTGTTCACTAGAATGGATACAGTTCTCCCAAGTAGCAACATAATACTGATAGGTCCTATGTAACAATATTTAAAATTGAAAATTGAAAGCATGCAATTATAATTCCAGTATCAATCCTATTAGCTTCCTACATGTATTTATTATGATATGATTAACATAGGAACATTCGAAAGTTATATTTATCATTGACTCATGTCTGTCCCACTCCAAAATCACACAAATTACTTAATTGGCTCATTGGCTGGTTGGGTCGAATTGCCGAAAACTAGTAACAGATTTCATTATAAAACGGCCATACCGGTGGTCCAGTTACAAAGTGCAACAGTGCTTCTAGTGGGCATTGTGTGAATTTATTTATATATGACATTACCACGTGTTTTAATCACTGCCAAAAGAATAAACTGAACTATAAAATCATGAAAAATATTTTCAATAACATAGGAAAGGCGAAGGCCACTAACTTAACTATCCAAAGAGAATAATTGAATAACACAGACAAAGTTACAACAGACGGGAAGTAAGTAGGCCTACTGAAACATGTCGTTTTAGCTTTGGAAGTATTATTTGGACCTACAGCCATGCGCCTGATCGATATATTTTATTCATCCATATATTTTGAGTTGGTAGTAGGCCTACCAGGAAAACTACTTTTTATTTGATCATTATTATTATTACATATATATCATATTAGTATTATCATCGGGGGGTTACAAGGAGTCCTCCCGACCAATGGGGGGCGCCGGGAATCAATATATAAGTGTCTCTCTTTCTTTCAACTGATGGTGGCGGTGTTGGAGCTGATCTCGGAAGATGTGAAGCGCCCGAAGTAGTCTCAAGTAGTAAACCATCAAACTGAACACTTTATAACGGCCATGAGATTGGATTCTACCCAAATAGGATAGGAGATCGTCCCAAGAGAACGAACATGCTTTCAAATGTAGGATTCGTCGTTTGATAATTGAAACGTAAAACGGCTCTTAAATGCAGAATTGTTACCCGAACTTATGTATAACAAATACAATTTAAAATGTTCCAAATTCTGTTTTGCTTCATATAGAAATTACAGTATTTTGACAAACGTGTGATTGTGTATAATGTATGATGCATGACGTATAGACTAGAAGTCAGTCATGCAGAAATCACAGAATCAAATAGCAATCTCAAAAGCCTAGTATGTTAGTGATCCCAGCAGCTCTATAAGGCACTGACAGTGCAATACTAAAATACTGTCAGTTGTAGTTCTACCTAGAGCAATGTTACGATTTCATAGAGGGAGACAATGAAATAAGGAAGTAGACAAACAAGCCAAAATAGGTTTAAAACAATAAATTACCACCAGAGATACCACTAAGGCTAGATCAATTATACAGAAATGTGATAACTGCCAGGCATACAGAATATTCAGTTGATCACAATTCAACGGAAAGAGGTTGAGAAATTAAGAAAGAAACGTTGACAAATAAAATATGATTCAGTTATACAAAGTGGAAGTATGTTGTTGGAACAGGGAAACAAGTGATGGGCCTGGTCCATAATGGCTCATAGTAGATATGACACTTGAAGAAGAAATATGAGTCAATCGTCAAGAAGAGGGCGCAATTGCAGCTATCTGGATACTAAGCGCCCTTAAAGAAAGGAAGAAGAAGAGTAATACACATTTGGGAAGTCAGGAAGTTTGGTTTAGTATGACCGTGTCGTTTAGTGCGAGCCCTTGCATAGTCCGAGCAATCGGCAGGTATGTTTCGGGAATAATATACAATATCGTTGTACGAACTTAGTACTTACCATAACATGTTATTAAGTGACAACAAATCTGCTATCACTTTGCAAGACTATATATATGATACAAGATTTCTGGTAACGTCAAAGTTTTTACAGGAATGGCTAAGCTCAGGGCAGCTTCCATAGATGGAAAGCTATCTCAGGAGTTTGCAGTTCCCTCTCACGTCGATGATGTGAAGGAGCTTATGTCTGCCTTTGCTGAGCTCCACGGATCTGCCGGTCGCAAGGTGGTTCTTATCACATCCGGTGGCACCAAAGTCCCCCTGGAGTCCCGCACCGTTCGCTTTCTTGATAACTTCAGTAGTGGTCGTCGAGGATCTTCCTCTGCGGAGTACTTCCTAGACTCCGGCTACGCGGTGATCTTCTTATACAGACACCGCTCACTGTACCCCTACACACGCCTTTACTCCGGAATTAACCTGCTTGATAGTCTACAGCAGGGAAGTGGTTCTGACCAAGTGGTAGTCAACCAGGAGAAGCTTCCCAATATAGAAAAAGTGCTGAAACGTTATCAGCAGGTGAAAAAAGAAGGACTTCTTCTCCCTGTCGAGTTCAGCACGCTTTCCGAATACCTTCACCTCCTGAAAGCATCAGCTCAGGTTCTCTGCACATTAGGTATGCACCAAATATAGTTATAGCCAACACATGTGTTTTCCAAGACAACTGCTTTTTTAGCATTCACATGTTTACTCTCTGCTTAGGGCCCAAGGCAATGTTTTACCTGGCCGCAGCAGTGTCTGACTTCTACATCCCAGCATCTGATATGCCTGAACACAAAATCCAGTCATCCAATGGGCCTCTCCAGGTGAGACTTGACATTCAACCTTTTATAACCGTTTGTATTCTCCCCAATTTTGGTCATGCAAACACATTCCCCTCCCTTTCCTCTCCAGATCAGTATGAAAATGGTCCCGAAGATACTGTCCCCGCTGGTGAAGGACTGGGCACCGCGGGCGTTTGTTATTTCCTTCAAGCTAGAGACTGACAAGTCAATTTTATTGGACAAAGCGCGTAAGGCCCTAGAAACCTACAGGCACCAGGCAGTGGTGGCCAACGTGTTGGATACCAGGCGGGGTTATGTGGTGGTGGTGACCCCCGACACCTCAGCTGAGCTCATCCTCACGGACGACGAGGAAAGCAAGGAGGTGGAGATCGAGGAGAAGATAGTCAGTAAACTGACAGGGGCTCACACTCTTTTCATATCCAAACAGGATGGCCCAAGCTAAATTATTTTGTGGAGTGCAATGACCTGTTTGTCTGTGCCCCGTTCCACATATGATCTGCATGAGTAAATTCACATCCTGAATAACTTTGCATCTGTTTAATGCCATTGTCTGCCTTTGTACACAGTCATTACCAAGTCTTCTGTGATTTACATGTAACTGCATAATGCCACTGTGAAACAAAGATAATAAAGTTTATTTCAAGTGATTCATAGAAATATTATAGGAAAATCGGTCTTCATACAGGCAATTGCACTTGAATAAACACAACATACAGTTAAAATGATGGCTATGCTGTGCAGCATAATTCATACATCTTCGCCGGTTTGTTACGCAAGCTTGATGCTCTTTTTGAGTCCACTGCGGATTCCAGAATGCTCTCCACTGTATCTGACCTCCTCGCGTCGCACCTCCCGAACCTAGCAAACAAATACATTTTTTTAAGAATTTCTCTTCCCTGCCGTAAACAATCTGCATTTGCAAATGCAGTCTGCCTGTGTTCGAATTAGTCGACTGAGCACTATTTTTACCATTTTTGTAGTGTGGTCTGAATTGTGATTGCTTTCTGGTTCGATATATAGTGCACTAGGTAATACCCATAATGAAGTGTACAACTTATTTCACAATATTTACCTTGATGCATAGAGGTTTTCATTGTCATCCGATTCATCCAATAGAGGGTTTCAGATGCATAGATTCTTTGAGCAAACGCAAATCTAATGCGTTCCGGCATTTTCATGCATCTAACATAAGTCACTGTCGGTCATTTGTGTCCAAAGTTACACTTTACTTGTTTCCTAAATTGTATATCCTATAGTATTCGCTTTATAGGGTATGAGGGCACAAGTCGAAAAAATCGAAAGCAGTCAAATTTTCATCAATTACAATTGAGCAGATGGCAGCAAGGCATCCAACATCTTGCACAATGCTTACCTGTCCCTTTCTCTTGATCTGAGCCCGCCTGTACTTCTCTTTGTGCTTCACTCTGGGATTGCGGTTAATCTTCTTCCTCTTGGGCGTCAGCCCCTTGTTCTTGGCCATCTTTGGAAGAAGAGAATGTTATCCCAATGATCCTTGGTTTTCTAAGACAATACATTTAATGACACTTAAAGCTTCTGTAGGTATTAAGATACAAGAGTTGTCTAAAGTCAAATTCCGCTCCCTTCTCTGCTTGAGTGGTTAAGCATTGACGGGATTAAAGGCATGCGCAATCAACTTGAAACGTTTCTCTGAATATCTTTCACTGAAAGATATTCCATTAAAATTGCAATGAAATAACAGTTAACTAAAAGTTACGTACAGCACACTTAGTACATTGTTTGCTAGCACGATAATGCAGATGTCGGGCTGTAATAAAGCTCCAAGAATACATTTCAAAGACTACCTCATATGTGATCCTTCTCTTTGCATCCGTGGTAACGTCTTCTTCATCTCCATTCTCCTCCATTCTGGGGAGAAAAGGGGGGGGGGGTGTGTATCAGATACCAATCCTTAACACTTAGTGCTGTCTTTGTACTTGAAATGGGAAAATAACTCACCCGTCCGCATCTGGGTCCATGTTCTTGCTCTTCTTCTTGAGCTTCAGCTTTTCCTCAACCTCTTTGTAGAAGCGCAGGGCAGCCTCCTCATCATCTGAGTCCAACTCAGAATCTTCTTCACTAGCTTCTCCCACTGCCTGTTCAGGAACCTAGTTACACATTTAAAAAGCAGCCCATGAAGACCAAACCTCTCCCTCAAACCAGCGGAACCGTTAATATATCCCAAACAAATGTGAAACAAACATACTTGGCGCTCCTCGGGGGCAGGCCTGCGGTGGGACTCCTCCGGCTGCCATCCGCCTAGCAGCCTGCGAAGCTGGGGCTCAAGCCTGGCATCGAGTGGCCCCAGCTTGTTGATGAGCTGCAGGCACCACACACACACACGCAAGGGGACGATTAGTTGAACCATCAGATATTTAGCTGAACCAGACTTATAGTACGCTTGCATGCTCGCAAAAATGGTACACGGGGCAAGGTTGTCTTGTTTCTTATTTTGCACTTCAAAAGATTGTCCTAAGTGACCAAAGTGATCTTAAATGGTTGGGTTCACTACCACATTAAAGGCACCTAAAGTGCAGATTAGGAGAACCCGCAGGCTAGGGGGAAACATTTGGAACTCTGCGCTTACCATTCTTTGGCAATGAAAGTTAACCAACCTAAAGGCTTTACCATACAACCCATATTAAATCAATACATAAGAAAATAAAGAAACTAAAGATAAATAACCATTGTTAAATCATAGGCAAAGAAAGTCGCTTACATTTCTGTAGTTGAGCAACCTCTCTATGACGGGATGGTTATGAGCTGGGATTCTTTTTGCTTTGAGGACCAGGTAGAAACTGATGTTTGTGCAGTAACTTAGGGGATGAGAGAAAATAACTACCATAAGTAAAGCATCAAAATGTAACAAGGTGTAAAAATTAGTACATCCATTAAGACTTACTTCAGATAAAGCTGGTGTTTTGTCTTGAGATATTCGGCACCCTTTGAAAAAAAAAAAAATATATATATATATATTTTGAATACGATATAACCAATAAGCAAACTACAAATGGGATGAACTTGGACTAACCTTCCCTGGAGCAATCCGTCCATCCTTAATCATCTCAATGAGCGGCTGAATTTCATCCTTCAGTTCCGTCAGCTGCACACGTCACAGTACAGTTAGCCCATAGCTGCTCTCCTTGCGACATTATGATGCATGACACTCATGAAGGCTTTGCCGTTTACCTTTGCCTTGAAATCCTGAATAAGCTCAAGCATCTCAGGCGACTCCTTCTTCAGCAGCTTCAGCTTCTCTTTCTGGGACATCTGATCCAGGTCTTTCACAATTTTCTTATCCTTTTCTGCAATCTTATCGTCCTTCTCCACAGCGAATTCCTAATATAACATGCATTATCATAACGGTGCTTACGGTAAGATTAATTGGTTCTGATTGAACTGGACAATTTTTGGGGTGTTTAGTTTTAGAATTTTGATCTCTTCCACTCTATTTATATTTCCCATCACTATTTACAACTCAAAGCTTACATACAGCACCTTTAACGTCACTGTAGTTCAAGCAAATCATACATCTTCAAATAAAGAGAATTGTCATACAAGAGTCACATCAATGCCTACCTGAAATAAATTGAGATCATAGTCCTCCTCGCTGAGATTGGCAGCCAGGCGTCTTTGTATGTTCTTAGCTTCTTCTTCCTCCTCTTTGTCCTCTGCTTCTACTTCTTCTTGCGTTTTCCCTTCTGCAACACAAAACACCAGGGCTGAGATGCTCCACCGGCACAAAAGCACACTATCAAAGCGTATGTCGTATTGGAATGGAGGTAGAGATAAAGATATACTCACTGGCAGCCACATAATCTGAGTCGTAGAAGATGTTCTTTCTGTTGCCCCACGCCATGTCACTAGGAAGATCTAGAAAAAAAACCATCAGAAAAATGGGTAACGCTGTAAAACACAACGGTACATTTTGCCATGCAAACACTTGGATGAGACAATTATTTTACCTGCATCTTTCTTCCCCTCTAGATCACTTTCCATGTCACTCCCCTCTTCTTCTTTGTCGTCGGCATATTCCTCATCCCCTTCAGACTCAGAGTCATCCAGGGCCATCACTTCCTCCTGTAATATGAAATTATTATCTTGTGCTTAATCACCAACAAAAATAAGAAAGCATTGTCCAATATGATCAAACTTGTGATTACTTAGTTTAGTTTATTTGTTTATAGTTTTGTGGACAGTCCCCTTTGAGAAAAAGCAGCTTTAGCCTATTCGGCTAATTTCCAGCTGTAGTCCCCAGCCTGGGGAAAAAGTTAATTACCTCATCATCCCCATCCTCGAGGTCACTATCCACTTTGTCACCACTGGCAAGAAGTTTCTGTAACAAGAAGAAACAAAACATTATGGTAAAATGGATGAATTGATAAAGAATTTGCCAAATAAAGCTGACTTAGAACATATATGAACACAAACTCACAGCAATCTTTTCGTCATGAAACCGGTCCACCTCGCCCCTTGTAAAGTCTGTCGATTTCTGGAAAAAGTTGACAATAGATCATTAATGGTAATACAGATATAGTGATATAGATATTGTTACATTAACAAACTCCATTTCTGCCAAGGCCGTTCCGCTAGATGCCACTAAATACAACACACTGGACCTTTAATAGAGGCTTGACAACCGTAGTTAAAGGTTGGGTATGGAATTCTCTTTTTTGGCCATTTTTGCAAAAATACTTGAAATCCTTATCATAACCTACTTACAGCCACTGAGTTAGAAGTACTGACATGAAAATTAAACAAGTCTATCATCTGTGGAACGAGCAGGGCTCGTAAAACTCCAGCCAATGATTTCCAGAACCACCGAGTGGCATTGGACAGTAAGTACATCAATCAAACGGTCGTACTCCACTCCCCCTCCCCCGCGCATGACCCCTTTGTGCATGTACTGAAAGCTCTTGACCCAGAGCAAGCTTCTGTTTGTTGTTATCCTGCGGTAGCTACTGGAGCTAGCTAACTAGCTAATCCCCATTTGGACCTACCACTAGAAGACAACCCTAAACTCCAACCTAGCTAGCCTGGCTCACTCCCGTGCATCTGTGTTCACACTCGTGCATGATTACGTGACGTGCGTCCATGTAGTTGGAATGGGTGGAGTCAGTGTTGAAGGAGAGGGAGTAGGACCATTTGAGTTTCGCAAATCCCATACCCAACCTTTAACCGAGGTGTTTGCAAAGCACTTAATTGGTTTACGTGGAGAAGGGAAACACAATAATTCAAGTCATTGTGTACATACTGTCCATGTCATGATCATCTTCCAGAATGATTACAGACCAATCAATGCAACCTTGTAATGTAGTGCTGGTTCTATCAGACCACATTAACACTCAAATAGTTGAGGCTGCTTTTTACGAACAAAACTGGTCAATGCCCGCATGCATTATCCGGAGTGATGGTGCAAACTGTGGCATACTGTAAACTGTTAAAAAAAAGAAGCAGCCATTCGAAGAGAATATGGTGTCAATGTGCTAAAGCACATGCAGAATTCACTATGACGTTGTATGGTTACCCCATCTTGATAGTGGCTCCCTACCAGTTGATTTAGCCCCAGACTTGTGATCGCTAATAATGTTTGAGTCCAGCCAAGACCACGAAACAAGTTCAAATTAACGTAACCAATTTCGCGGATCTCAAAATAAATGTATTGTAGGAGGTAACAGTTAACTGTTAAGCACGTTAGCCCTAACCTTGTTTTTGAATTCAACCTGAGTCGCAGGCTTTTTTCTGCCATACTTTTATATCCTCTCCTTACCTTGTTGGGGGCTTGCGCACCCTTGTAGGCTTGAGGGTCATCGTCGTCAAATTGCTCTGGCTTCTTCTGCAGTTTAAATCGTTTTACTCTGAATTGTAAGGGGAAGAGAAGGGATGCAGAATTGTTCACCTGTTCTCCATATCACGGTGAATACACCGTGATACACAACAGAGTAGCAATAAAGCAGTTTCCATGTTGTCGAAAAGGGTTCCTTGATAATGACATGGTTGTATAACGTTATGGACGAGAAGACAAGGCACTGCATGTAAAGATGATTGTAACAACCGTAAACATTGCATTATCATGTAAATGAATGCAGGATTTCATAGCACTAACCGGATCTGTCGAACCATGTTGAAATCTTGACTTTGTAGACGTAAACGTCTTTCAAAACATGTAATTTCTCGTAAACGCTACTATTTTAATTTGTTGTTATCACGAAATAGTATCGTTCAAAGCCCGCACACGTTTGCGTTCCACATGTGCTTCCGGTATTTCTTCTTCTAGTTTTTAACAGTGGTATATATGTGCCGTGATCGCCATCTAGCGGTTGACTGGTAGAAAGTTAACCTTCTAAAATTAAATATAAATCAGCTCAATACCGATTTATTTATACCCAGTTATATCTTTAAACCCAGTTAAAACACAAAATAATGTTTTTCATTCATACATAAACAATATACATCATCTCAATTCCAATCTGTGATAAGGTTTGCATGTTTATTTTGAATCCACCATAGTTACACTGTTATGATACAAGGAAGGAACCAGATTTTTTTGTTCTTTTTATATGCATGGCAATTTCAAGTCTGGGGGGATATTAACACTGAATAATTTTGTATTCTATGGTTAGCGTATTATGCAACAGTTTTCTTCTAGCACTGCCTCTCTGGTCCTTTTTGTTATCTAGTTCTTCATCTCGGCATCCCTGTCACCCGGTCTCCTCCAGTCCGTTTGCATTCCAAAAGTGGAACTCCTAGGCCTCGCAGTGGGCTGATAAATTGGTGTCCGATACAGTGCGGTCTTCACTTCATCGTTCCTTTTCTTCATCAAGGCGATGGCCGGTGTCATGCGACCTGGGTCAAAGAACTATATGAAGGGAGTATGTATAATGTATTTAT
>OOFH01050003.1:0-10592 GCA_900323355.1 Merlangius merlangus | reverse complement strand
ATCGGAGCAATGAAGAGAGAAAAAAATCAGAATGAAGCTTGATTGGACATGTACATACCATGGCACTTTAATTCAAATAATCGTCAAACTACAGTAAAGGAGGCACTCGCTTAAACACACATATATGAAAGTACTTCATGATTTTCCATTTACCATAATTTGAAAACAATATATTTCGTAGCCAGTGTGTGGCGCCACAATGCAATGTTTTAAATGAACATTATTTAATGTAATGTAGAATGTATACATCATCTTATGATGACATGTTATGATTTGGTTAAGTCACAACCATTAATTTCAATAGTTTACCTCCTTAAAGTACTCATTGGATGTTGCTTTTTGGCCTGGTATGTTCTAAAATACTTTGTATTTCAATATGCCTAACATGGTCCAATATATCTTTAATAAATAAATATATTCATTTAAATACTTTTGTTCAACTAGGGACGTAAGATGCAGAGTGATATACTGCGGTCTGGAATTGACCCTGTACGGCTGGCCCTCCAGCTTACTCGCTCATGTGTCTATTGCACATGATTGGACGCTGTATGGGATATATAGTTCTATTTCAAGAATCTTGAGTGGGAGTTGTGTAATGAATATGTACACCAGTGTTTGGTTCACATTCATTAATCTCAGGGGCCGGTGAAAACCAAAGTGTCTTTAGGGGATATAGCAGTATAGAAAGTATGCAGGTAATGCAATCTACACAATTGCTGTTATCACTCTGAACTCACTGCATCAAAAAAACAAAAGTACTTCATCCATATCCATATATTATGTCATCTTCAAACCTGTACAAAAACTTTTTCACTCACTCTACAAAAAAGAATTGTATACTTTTTCCTTGATAAACACTGTTCAACAAAATATTACTTTTAAGAGGAATTTAAATGACTGCATACGCGTAGGATTTTAGTATTGCAGAATTACAAAATCCATTTTATGCAATCTCCCAAAAAAATCACATGTATTTCAATCATAATGTATTTCAAAGTTGCTCACTCACTAACAAAGCTGAATAAATGTTAAAAAATATATTAGTTAGGCTATGTACTATAACCTCCCCAAACCATTATGAACATGAGAAAGTTTGAACAGATGTAAAGATTGGCAATTTGAAAACCCTGAGATGAGGTTTATTGATTTTTCCTTAATCCCCTAAAATTGGTTGCTAATGGTCATTTTTGCCCATCTGGCCTGACAATGTCTCATCCCACTTAAATCAACTTAAATTATCCTAGGATCGATGTCTGAATAGACTTCAATTAACGTTGAGGAGATCTTTAAGTGACACGAAGTCTGGATTTCTATCTGTAATTATGTCTCTGCAGAGCTTAACCACCAAGCTCCCGTTATTTGCAATGACCGACCAAATGTGTGTTGGGAAGAACCAGGCACCGATCATTTAATCAATGAAAAGTGACACATCTTGACAGTAGGCCCTATCTCATCTATCATTAGATTATTTTCACCAGAATACTCTCTACGAGCTAGGTGTGCACTTATGTATGTTTGCGCTGAAGAGTCCATCAGTAATGACTGCATCTAACCAGTCTTTGAAAAGCTTTTTTAAAGTCCTCATTAAAGATAGTGTAGATAAGCGGGTTGATAAGAGAATTCAGGTAGCCCAACCACGTCAGAAAGTCAGCCAGTTCCATTGAGATACTGCAAGACGCGCAGGTGTTCACAATCACCTCTTTGACAAAGAAGGGAAGCCAGCAGATGACAAAAGCACCCAAAATCATGCCGAGCGTGGACGCCGCCTTGCGCTCTCGCGTGCCCGAGATCCGAGGACCCTGACCGAACGTTCCCCGTCGAGACTCGCTGCGGTACGATTCGCTGCGGCACGACTCGCTCCGACGCGACTTCCTCCGGCAGGCCCTGGCGGCGACGCGCGTGCGGTCACGCTCGCGGTCCTCGGTCGAAGGGTCGGAGAAAGACTTGTCCTGTGGCACCACGGGGCTCTGGGGCAACGGGCTGCCGTCGCCGGCAGGATAGGAGGAGGGCATGGTGCTCCCGTTGGTCATGCAGGAGTACCGACTGGCGCGGCTGGCCTCCCGGCGCATGTAGAGCGTCTGGGCGGCACGGTAGATCTTGTAGTACAGGATGAGTATGAGCAGCAGGGGTATGTAGAACGCCCCCAACGTGGAGTACAGGGTGAAGGCAATGTGGTCGTAGGTAATGATGCACTGGTCATCCTGCTCTGTGTCGCCACTGTAGTGCCGCCAAAGCAAGGGGGGCAGGGAGATCAGGATGGACAGCCCCCACACCACGGCCACCATCACCGCCGCCCTGGCTCCAGTTCGCTTGCGAGCATACTCCACGGCGTCCGTGATGGCCCTGTATCGGTCGATGGCGATGGCGGCCAAATGGAGGATGGAGCAGGTGCAGCAGGTGATGTCCACACTCAGGTAGATGGTGCACACAATCTGGCCCATGACCCAGATCTCCTTTTGGATATAGATGATGCTGAAGGGCATGACCAGCACGGCCACCAGGAGATCCGTGGAGGCCAGGGAGCAGATGAGGTAGTTGGCCGGGTGGTGCAGCTTGCGGGTCACTATGACGGTGGTGATGACCAGGCAGTTGATGACAGTGGTTACAACGGCAAGCACAGACAGCGTCAAGGTAAGCATGATCTTTTTAGGAGGTGTTCCAGCAGTGTCCAGGGAGTCATAGCTGACACAGCTGTTTGAGGCAAGCACCCCTAATGTGCAGTTGGGAAGGTCCATCCTGCTGGGGGAAGGGGTAAAGGGACAGCATGGATTAGATGGTAAATAGACTCAAGTGTATTTTCTTTTTGCATTAATCAAAACAAGCTTTTCACATTCCGTTCCACAAGACGTGAAAAGAGACTGATAAAATGTGGTAGAAAAGGGCTGTATTCAAGGTTTAAAACACACAATGGCTTATCAAAACAGGTTGTTTTGTACCAAAATAAATATATGTACTTTAATGGAATTTTATATGGAAGATAACTTGGCATTCCTGGGCAGTACCTCTTAAGGCTTTGCAGTTTCCCCTGCCAGTGGTGGATTCAGCACATCACAGGCTCTCAGCTCCCCTGGCTCCAGTATGCTCTCCCTACAAGCTCCGCCATCACTTGAACCCGCTGTCAATCTTCCAGGCCCAAGAGCTGCAAAACAGAGTGAGTGTCGGAGAAAGAGAGAGGCAGAGGTTGAGGGATAACATCTGAAGGAAGCTCCAAGACACAAAGTGAGGGAAGTTAGTTTTTTTCTGCATGCAGACCTATGCAAGAGGTCAGATGATGCTATTTTTATTTTTTGGGATCTTTTAGAAATACAACAAAGATGGAGACATGGGCCACGACGAGGACACAACTTGAATCTTATCCAACACATGTGTGTTCATGTATTTGCCACATTGCGTATAGAGATAAGAATCCATTCGATTGCATATAATGCGTATTGTTAAGTATGAGATTTAGATTTTAAGAGACGCTTAGTTTAATTGTTTTTTGTTCATTAACATCTCAATGAAATTGATTTCAAATGCCTCTTTTGTTCATCGTTGTTTGGTTCTTTTCAGGGTAACCAAAGGTAACCCACGGGAGTTGACCTGAGGGCTGCAGTCAATAATGAGTGGGCATTCCTGCCCACTCTTTTGGGTACATCTCAGTCCTAGGCGTGACCGTCGTTGTTGATCTCCACATTCCTTACCTTCTAGTATTGCTCAGCAGTCTTAAGACATGAGTGGGAACAGTTGCTATAGAAACACTAAAAGTTATCTAATGCAGTGATGGAAGAGAGAAGCAAATTCTGTTGCTGCCATGTTTTGAGTGAGCTCGCGATGCTGGTCAGGTTAAGTAATTGGTAGGATGGGGGTGGCAGATGTTAGGTGGGTGGTAATGTGAAATGGCCATTGAATAGAACAACAAGCAGAGTGTTTTACATTTTTTTTTACCATTGCCTCAAAATGTTCAACAGAAGTTGCCAACGTCTAATCAGAAGCGTAGTGTTAAAGTTGAGACCAAGATGAGGATCTTAAACCTAATTTGATTGAATTACAAAGAGTGAGTACTACTAAAAAGAAAAAAAACAGCAGATCTCAGATGCTGTGCAAAGGCACGTTTTAAATACTAATTAATAGTGTCAAAATGTTTTTATATAAAACGAAACACAGTTCCTCTGTGTTTCGTCCTTTTTTTAGAGAGTTCAGTTTAACCTACCACATACCCACCCACTTTTTAATTAGGCCTGTGTTTATTCACTTGCCTCGTAAATATTGGCTGAAGGTCACCCTGGGGATTTGCAACAATGTGGCTTTCTTTGGACAAAGACACACTTATACAAAACAATCCATAAATTATCTAATATGTTTTTTCTTTCATAGATTTTTCTTAACAATGCAATAGGTTTCCAAGAAAATAATATACTCTGTTATAACTGTCACCATGGCTGCGATGCTGATATGCACCATTTAATTTAAGAGGGATACAAAACAGGAACTTACACGAATATCTTAAGCTGAAACAAAACAAAAGTAGTGTGTATAAACATAATCCCAGGGAATTCAATCATGTAACTTGAATATAAAAAAACCATATATAAACACTGAACAAAAACTATATTCCCTATGAGCTCTTAAGTAGGCCTATTCAACAAGTAAGATTGGAGCTTCTTTAGACTCTTAGTTTGAAAATGTTATTGAACATGCACTGTGACTGAACATATGATGGACTAATGCACAATTCAGGTTTGAAATGGACTTGTCTGTTTACTAGTGTGCACAGATAAATACAGGTATTGCTAAACGTATTAAACAAATTGTATCAGTCTAGACTTTAATTAAGGCATATGCATTTGAAACCAAAGAGTTAGATCCTCTTTTGTTGCTGACACTGTCGGGTGCATGAATGCGTCCTCATTACAAAATATGTTTTAACGCTGCCTGATCTATTCAAAGCCAGTCAATGTTCCAAGCCTCGAACTTGAGTCCCATAGAGTCTCCCCAGGAGGCCAATGTAATAGAGCTGACACTCTTGAAATGGCACTATATCACAGATTAAGTCAACACAGAACTGAGGGTGAACCTGGCTTTAATACTCAATAAGCACTAGTCTGTTGGACTACCCCTGTGCACATGCAGAAACATAAACAAATTTTTGATTGAATGGATCAGTGGGAGTTACATAACATTGATTGTATTCCTAGGCTGTTCATATTTGTTTGTTGCTTAACGTGGCAATACAAACAGCTGATTTAGAACACTGTGGGCTGCCTAGATCCATATTAGCCTGCGTAAAATACTTTACCAATGTGCTGTTGGAACAACTTATCAATTACTTAATTATTCAATGAGTTCTATCATCATTTAACCACATGGCACATAACACTTACGTTGAATATCTTACCAACTTTGCTGTAGAATTACCAACATCCATGCTGCATCATTATCTTTCAAAACATATTTTCAAAAAAGAAATTGTGCTTAAAATGTTTGCCTGAAATGCTACTATATTATTATTTCTGTCAATTACGGCACCCATTGCAATCTTAACCATCCCCTAAGGGAGGGATCCCGGTACTCTGCGTTCCCTCTCTAGGTTTTTCCCTTGATAAGTCAGGGAGAATAGCTTGCTCTTTGGGAAGATAGCGTTATGGCCTGTAAAGCACTTTGAGACACTCACACTGTGATTACAGGTAATAATAATAATAATAATACATTTAATTTAGAGGCGCCTTTCAAGTCACCCAAGGTCACCTTACAGAGTATGAAAAAAAAATATATAATCTTAGAAAAAACAACAAGACATTGTCATAAAAACAAGTGAAGTGCATAGTGTCCAGTTAAAAGGTGTATGCCCGTTTGAACAGGTGAGTTTTGAGTTTAAATGAAATGCTATGAAAATAGTGTTTTATAGTGTATGCCGGAAGTTTTTCACCAGAACTCTTTGTACGTACGATAAAGGGGGGTTACAGTGGCATGACAGCTGGCAGTCACGTTAAAATAGATTGAGAGACATTTCTGCATCATCTTTATGTGGAACAAACCAAGGGTAGACAAAAACTATTAACACATACTATTCACACATAACAGTTACATGTATATTGAAACACATTGCTGTCGCAATGTTCTTGTATACTTCCTCAGACCATGGGAGTAAGCCAGTAAATGACACATGCTTATCTTTTTGCATGGAGAAACTGTGTAGTGATATACAGTACATTAGCTAGACATACTGTGCATGCACATCACTTTACATTTGCCTTTGCCTTGGCTCACCATTGCCATAAAGTAATTACCACATATCCCTAGATGCATCAATGTGACATACAATGGTAATGTTAAGGTTTAAGATCAACAATTGATCAAGATAAATCAATACTTGAATGTCCACACTGTGTGTCAGCTCAGCGCTGAAGTGCTTCTGTATGATCTATATACCTTTAATGTATCATCTTCCCTAATTAATAACATCATATCATCTCACAAATCCAAAACATCTTTTCCTATCAAGTTCACTTCTTCTGATAATGCCTTTAACTGTAACTTTAAGTAAAATTATAAGCTATATATAAGTCAATCGTTGCATTAATCATGAACAGGCGTATTGTTCTCCAATATAATGAATGGGTCAGTATTCATGAAATAGTGGTATAGCCATGTCAAACTATCCCCTTCTACCTACTTTCTGTAGAAGACGGAACCAAAACAGCTTGTGCTATAAGTATATTCTGATTGTGCAATCAGCTAGGACTAAATATTCATAAGAAGAACTTTTGTTTTTATTTCTTCTTGTAAAACAAGAATGTGCTGAAGCACCAACCAAGGAAACCACAACATGAAAGCAGCAACCACAGAAAGCATCCGAAGCTGGTGCAACTTGTGTTGGAGGTAATTTCCACATTTCCATTTCACTAGATAGTAGGGCTTTAAAAAAAAATAAAAATTGTTTCACATATTTTACTGTGAACTACCTTTCAAGCTCAGAGATAACCCTTGATTGTTTCATGTTCCATGGGACATACAAATGTTGGCCCTGGTCAACAAAGGGCTCAGTCTCAGGCAGCAATAAAAGAAAAGCTTTGGACTTTGAAGGCAGTCTTTATAGTGCGTTTACAGCGATACAGCTTGGATTACTTTGAGGGAGGAAACGGATGTAGACCTAACAAGGGTTGGATCCAATGTATTCAACATTAATAGATAAAAGTGATATCATAAATATTCCAGACTCCAAGATAGGCAGACTCTTCATCATGGGGATATGATACAAAAGTAACAAAAAAGTAAGTATATTTTACCATGGTATGCATATATATGCAATCGTATATATTTTCATGACGAAAGACATGAACTAAATTAGTTGTAGGAAGCATGAAATGAACATTAAAAAATATTTGGTTTGACTATATTTTCATTTCATTCTATTATTTACTATTTATTAGTTTTGTGTTTCGTACTATTCGTTTTGTAGTTTATGTCTCATCTGCATGAGACAATTTCACTCACTGCTCATTTCTGACCAATTGGGGCATCACTTCCTTGATTGGTTTGGGGAATCCAAGTAAACTTGTTTGCTTTCAAAATCTTGCTCTTTTCTCAAATTTCACCTACAGCGCCCTTCAGTATGATGATTGTTGAATTGAGATTTTATGGCCAATATTTCGCTGCATCAGTCTCTCTCCTGGAGCTAAATACAGAAAGAGACGGATGAAAGACAGAGAAAGATCCAAGATGGCGTATTTATTTAGGGGGAGGTGTGGTGGATGAGCAGGTAAAGTATAAGCATTATTCATATTCTGTTTGGGTGCAACACATAAACCTAGAGAAATAGCTGCAGAAAATGCACACATGCCATCACTAGTGCATCTGCAACCCTCCCACACACAGAAGAGTGAAAGACCAGTTGAGTAGAAAATTATTCTCGAATCCTGATACAATGTAGCATGATTTATCAGAGGGCGTAGTAAATACCGTAGGATGAGTAACAAAGTGAGAAAAAAATCTATTTTGAACATGCTTGAAACTGTGATTCACTTGAGAAGGTCTTGAACATATAAACAATATATGTTGACAGCACATCTTGTCCTCTTCACATTTGGAAAGGTTTCAAACCCATGACATTGATAGGAACACTCTGGAAATAATCATGGGTTTCTTTGTTATGGTGGTGGTACACACAGGAAATTAAAAACCTCTAATGGCAACTCTGGCCTTCTTTCTGCCATTTGTAGTGAAAGTTAATAAAATCTCCATTCAAAGCTGCCAGACATTTTTCAATAATCAAAAAATATATGAATCAGATAGTTGGGGTGCGGCGGGGGGAGCAAGTTTTTTGTTTTTATATATATATATTTTTTTTATTACATAGTCTGACTAACACATTGATTCAACACTAATGCCACACTAGTACAGAAAGCCTTTTTGATGTTTTTATCAATAACGGCTTTGTGTCCAACATATTAAATTAATCAAACAAATCACAATCTAGTTATATTTTGGTTCCGGCTCAGAAATTGGGACTATCACACATTCATTAGACATTCACATGGATAAAATGCACCCTTTGGCTGAGCAAACAACAGTGTAACTGGGGATCCAAATATAGTCGATAGAGCTCATGTGTGCCACACGGTCGACCTTAGCCAAACTAAAACAAATGCCAAAGATGAACTCAGCTGCTGTCCTACCTCCCAAATCTCTCTGAAGAAAGATTGTTCTTCGCTTAAGGCAGAGCGTGGTCGAAACACCACCTGACCAATTGTTTCCTCTTTGGAGACACTCTCATTTTGGGAGTAATCTAGCCCTTTATTAAGTATGGATGGATGAAACATCAATCCCCAGAATGCTTTAGAATGCTCTAACCCACCCGACACAACCCCTGAAATTAATAATTAGAATAACCGAAAACTGTTCCTTCCGTCTCTTCCTCGGGTGCCTCCTCTTGTTATTGTTATTTGGTTGTCATGGATATTATGAGACACACACAGACTCACTCTTTAATATTCTCCATAAAGAACATATGAATAACTATCCTATATTTGCATAATTTCTGTTGGGATGTTGACCTCACCTTTAGTATGACTATAAATATGGATTAAAAAAAATCTGTTCTGCATGGCTTGTGTTCAAGACAAGCTGAAAATTGTCAGCCCTTTTATACAGCAATTTTCACAGGCCATGTTGGGCAGACAATGGGAAAAAAAATTGCCTAAAGTGTGCCATCATCACTGTGCGTGCCGTGAACTGACTAGACAGACTAGCTACAAGACCGGTGACAATGCGTCTCTTGAGAGGGGTCAAAGCTAATTTGCTATTGGCTGATATCAGAGGTCAGCCATTAAAATATATCAGGTCTTCTATTAAAAATAACCCCATGTGGTGATAATAATTGCTGCCACGAATGCTTGAATGTGTGCCTGCTGCAAACAAAGAGGCATAGTAGTGTCCAAAAGCTCTAAATAGATTGCATGATTGGTTGGATTTATTTTTTTTTAAGCACTGTTCAGGCCAACAATCATATTGAATCATGCCAGTTTGTTCCCTGAAAGTCACAAAATACCCTGCAGTATGATGGGACACGTGTCTTTTCATGTGGAAAAAGCAATATTAAAAAGGCAAATCAGAGTTCTGTCCTTGTCCTTTTGTATTTTTACTAAAGTAAGGATCCAGCACCCATTCTTCTGTAGTCATGATTGTCTCTTATTTCTTATCATGTCATTCCATCCCTACTGGCCTTGGTGTGAGGCACACTGCTTAATCCGCTGTCCACTTCAACTTGAAGTCCTTCAGTAATCTTCTTCTACTCCGTCATTAACTTGTCTATCGGAACGATTCGAGAGTTGTAAAGAGAGAGAGACAAGAAAATGGTGGAAAAGAGCTTGATTTTTAAACCAAACAACCAAAAGAAAACGTGCTACGTTTCTCCCCCATTGAGAAACGTTGCATTTTACATCTGTGATTGACAGGCTAGATAAATACCCGTAACCAATCATGGTTCAAAGATGCTGATTGGTTCTCAAAGCTGGCATTATTACCTCATTGGGCCAAACATTTATATTGCTAGCACGAGTTCTGAATAGATTCTGCTTCTATAATGTCAAGACAACAACATATAGTCGTATGGTCTGTAGGCCTACCCTATTGGCTTCTACACCATTCCGCCCATACCAATACAGACTGGAGATCTACCTCGGTAAATTTAGACCCTATAGGCGTTGCTTCTTCAACATTCTGCCCATACCAACACAGACCAGAGATTTACCTGGGTCCGGGAGAAACTTAAAGAACCACCTCCATAGTAGGCTACATGTCCGTATCTCTGAATAAACCCGTTTTGTGTTAAATCAACCTTTACCACTCTTGGAGTCATACCTCGCCCCCAAACCACGATGCCCAAGGCCTCTAAATGACAATTCATCAGTAGGCCTGCATTCATTCTTCTTATGCTGGAGTAAAGCCCTTCCGGTACTTTCGAATGACATTGAGTGACCGCTTTAACGCAGGTGGATAAGGACGTGGAACCATCACTCAAGAACGTGAACGTTCACTGCTCCCATAGATGACTCCCATTACAGTCACAATTCAATGATCCAATTGTGACGCTTGCACATTCCGTGTTTCTC
>OOFH01049998.1:0-10029 GCA_900323355.1 Merlangius merlangus | reverse complement strand
ACACACACACACACACACACACACACACACACACACACACACACACACACACACACACACACACACTTTAGAAGCCGTTTTTATCTAAGGCAGCTTTAAAGTTAGGATGCTTAAAGTATAGAATCAACATTTTCAAGGGTAATTAATTTTATATAGATGAATGTAGGATTGAGAGTTAAATAATAAGGATGTTATGTCCAGAAATACACAGACACGATAAACACATAAACACACCCATGAACACAGTAACTGTTTGCAGATTTTTTTTAGGCTGCCAGCCCGTCAGAAGGAAGAGGAGAACAATCTAACCAAGAAGTGAGTTCCTGTGACATAAATAGACATTGTGTTTTCCCCAATACATTAACTGTTCAACGCACACATACACGTGCACGACAGATATAAATAACAGATGCTCTCTGCATCAAGTGCCTATGCATAGAATAGAGGTGGGGGAGGGGAGGCTGCTTCTATGTACTGTGTCTATGGGTTTGCACTTAACTCTCCGGTATAGAGTGTGTATTTACTTCATCCAATATTTATGTTTATAGGATGTATGGTCGATTGTTTAAGTATTATTTAATTGTTGACAAAATTACAATTAAATTCCTTCATCTCACAACAAACAGAAAACCTTGTGAATATCAAAAAACGTGACTGGATGAAGTCAACAAAGGAGTCCACTCGGCGACATAAAGTGGTTGTGCGTATCTCTGACCTGCAGTGGACAGTGATCGGGTGGTTCCCGGACTGCTGCTGCTGTTTCGTCACCGCGGCGATAATGTTGATCATTCCTTTCCCATCGGCGGGGATGCCCACCTCAGGCCAGCCGTGGAAGTGGAACTGACGCACCGCCCGCGCCTTGTTCTCCTGAGGGGAACCGGGGAGAGGGGGAAAAGTACAGGTCACCAGGATGGCACATTGTGTTTATGGGTTATAACGGGCATGCTAGCAGAGGGGAGGGGAGTACAGGTCACCAGCATGGCAGCACGTTGTGTTTATGGGTTATAAAGGGCATCCTGGTGGAGGGGAGGGGATCTCTAATGTGTTTAAGGAATAGGTCATGACGGTTTACTATTTCTATCTATCTAGCTTTCAATATCTATCCATCTAGTATCATCTAGTATATCCAACCCTCTCTTCTTTCAAATCTGCACTCAAAACATACCTGTTTACACTAGCTATCCCCACCTAACTCCCACCTTATTATTCATGTTTAACCTCCGTTTTTCTTTTCATCCTAGTCTGTCTTAATATGTGTCTGTTACATAGTTTAGATAGGGCAATATGTAAAGCATCTTAGAGTACCATATTAAGCGCTATATAAATGTCATTTATTATCTAACTATGTATGTATGTATGTATGTATGTATGTATGTATGTATGTATGTATGTATGTATGTATGTATGTATGTATGTATGTATGTATGTATGTATGTATGTATGTATGTATGTATGTATGTATGTATGTATGCATGTACGTACAGTATATATGTATGTATGTTTGTTTCGCTATGGGAAAAAGCAAGAAAAAAAGAGGGATTAAGAGGTTGAGAGGGAGTTTGAGGAAACAGATAAAGACAGCTAGAGGGACAGAGTGATGGCGATAGAGAGACATCCAGAGAGCCCTTACCCGGTTGTTGGTGACCAGGAGCTCTCTCACTGTGTAGCTTTCGCTCTCATCCTCCCTCTTGATCTCGATGGAGACGTCCCCATAGGCCACCGCCCCGTCGCTGGGCCAGTACTGGGCACACTTCTCCTGTAATGGACACCCACGACACACAGGGCAGACGAGCAAAGGAGCAGGTACACAAGGTTAATCATCCCCTATTGTGTGCTCCACCGTAGCCATGTTCACATGCAGAGAGGCGCTCCATGAATGAGTAAGCCTACGCGAGATAAAAAATGACCTCCTTATTATGAAATATGGCACAGTGTCGGAAATGGATGGGGATTGTGAGTAAAAGAAATAGTTCAAGGTCAACAGGTCATCTAGGCTGCGGGGAGGCCGTTGTGGCCGTTCGCTTCCTGGTACAATACATGTGATTGAATGAAAGTTATTTCTGTGCTCCTGGATGTTCTGTGAGGGAGTGGCATGATGAAGGTCATGGCGGGGCTCCGGTCGCCTGCGTGCAGCAGGACCTCTGCTTCTGTTGTATTATTGAGTAGCTTCTCCATTAACAGCCGTCTATTTTAGCCCCTTATTGGCCTGATACCCAACACCGCCGCACGCACACATGCGTATTCACACATCTCTCTGGAGACTACCGGAGAAGGGGAGCTGGCCCCTTTTGTGTACAAGTCTGCCATCCCTAACCTTTTACTCCCAGTATATACGAACCGGGTTGCATCCCCAAAGTCCCCCAACCTAAGGAGGCAGCCTTAGGTTGGGAACCCTTCCTGATGTTAAATGAGCTGCATCCAAATTCACTTGGGAGTATTTCGGATCCATTAACCTCCTGAATGAGTTCTGAGCGTTGTCATATCATTCCCAGCAGCAATCCCCCTCCGCGTCTCTCTGATCCTACCTGGCCCCTCTCCTCAAGCTCCGTCAGCATGACGATGGAGCAGCTTCTCCACTCCCAGATCATCCTCCAGAAGTCCTCCAACGTGTGCTGGAGAGGGCCCTGGCTGGCGATGTACGAGTCCTTCTGGCGGTAGCCCTGAGGAGGCAGATGAGAGGGGAGGGGAAACGGGAGACAACATTTGTTGAGACAATGGGTGAGAGAGAATGCATGCAAGTCATAAGTAGACATGAGTAGTGAATGTGAATGTTAGCATTCATTTTGTATTGTAATGCATCTATTGATTTTTACACATGAAATCGATTGTTAAAGAGGGATAACAGACAATGAAATACTGGATGGTGCATTTGCGTTCAAACATAAAAACAAAAAGCATGCTCTTTCAGACTGACATCAATGAAGGATGCGTTCACGTAATCCGTGTTCTCTTCTCCCCGTTTCACTGGAATGATGACTCTGTTAAACTCATCTGAAACAGACAGAGGGACACATTGGTGGGAGACTGATACAGAGGGTGGGGATAGACAATGTTCGCAAAGCCGTTTAGAAAACCCTAACCCCTGCCTAGTCTTTTGGAGAATAAAAAGCATAATTACTGTTCTGCAATAACCCCTTTTAAGCTTGAGTTTATGTATAATGGTCCCTTCCTGCAAGTACAATGATATTGCATGCATAGGCACATCCATAAAAACCCAGGAGTAGACCTACATGGGATAATCTGTAGGACTCGGTTCTTCTTCATGTTGGCCGGCAGGTTGCCCGTTCTCATCTTATCGTTCTGGATCTTTATAGACGTCAGCTTCTACGAGGAAGAGAAAAAGAAAGGATGCTTTTTTTCTGGATTGTCGAACATAAACATCCTGCAACATAAAAGTACGACGGGAAACACCACATGCGCACAAAGACTCCCAGCCCCGACTACCTTGAATTCGGTCTCCAGGCCCCCACAGCCGGCGCCTGGGGACGGGGCGTAGAGCTTGGCCAGGTGGGACTCCAGGGAGGAGACTTCCAGCTCAGTGTCTCCGTACAGGTAGTGCTCCAGCAAGGCCTGGAAGATGAACACGTACTGCATCTGGGGGAGGAGAGAAAGGAGAGAGAGATTGTAGAGGAATCGTGATGCTCCACCAACTTCAGGATCGACCAAATGGGAAATACCTTTCTAGGAAACAACCAGGGGGACAACTATTATGGGGGACAACTATTTTGGAAATTGGTCCAGTATTGAGCGAGAGCGCCCTGTCAAGGCACGTAAAAAAAGACGGGCCCTGATATTATACGTGTCTGACAACATTATTGAAAGGATCCCTACAGAGATATAAAACTCTTTACTTTACCTTCATTTGGTCTGTTTGCTATTGTGTCTAAAAAGAGTCTCGTTCAACTCTGTTGAACAAGGACAATAAACAAAATAGCAACAATAAATAAAAAAGGACAATTTTCGCACTATAAGAGCACGAGAGAGATCGTTGCAGGAAATTTCCGGGTTGTCGTTACAATCTCAACCCTCCTTCAGCCAAATATTTCCAAGGCATTAGGTTTTATGTAGTCCAACACAATACACTCTCGCCTGCACTCCGCTCTCACCTGTCCAGTAATTAAATACTGGACCAAGTTCAAACACTGTGGTCTGCATTAGTCCCTTAAACCATATATAAATACAGAGACCTTAATAGTTGTGACAAAAAAAGTATTGGATTTGAGGAAGAACAGGGTGAGGCAGGATTTTCCGAGAATGCATTTTCATTCTGGTAAACAGCTCAAATGAACAGTGATTCAGATGGTCATGTGCGTTTGTGTTGGCCTTCCCTGTTGTTTCATAGGTCTGCGTGTCACCTTTAAAGCCGTACCCCCACTGTGAAACACTAGTTCCTCCATCTGGTGTTTACCCCAGAGACCTGACCGTCGGCCCTGTTTTGGCTTCTTTAATTCATTACAAAGCACAATCAAGCTCATGACAACGGCTTTGTTTGCAGTTTTAGCTGTTTATGCGCGTGTGAGCACCCAGTCAGGACCAGGCAGTGATGCATTTGTCAAAGTATTTATTTTTAACCTCCAGTGGGAATTAAACTCCTAAAGCTTTATAAACACTTGCCGCGTTTGAAACCAAAATAAAGTAATGATGACGGCCCTCACACACAGTGCATATGCCAATTCGTCCTCGGAAAATTTGAAATGTACAAACTGCCGTCCAGATCACCGTGAGGGCAAAACGCAGACTACAAATGCCTTGGTGACACGTGCTCGCATGTCTTAACACTCTATATAAATCACATCACAGCGAAGGGGTAGGTCAGGACCCACCAGATATGAACCCTGATCACAACGCTGCTAAGCAAGTAGCAAACACATACCGGGGCTCTCATCGATTCAATCCTCTGAGTATGCAAGTGTGTTTTTGTGTGTGTGTGTATCCAGCCGCCTGTCTGTCTTTGTTCGTGTCTGTATGTGTGTGTGTCTGTGTCTGTTTGACTGAGTGCGTGTATGTGTCTGTCTGTCTGTCTGTCTGTCTGTCTGTCCATGTGTGTGTGTGCGCATTTCCCCCAGAAGCAGCGCGCCAGGGGGGGTCCAACCAACTCACGTCCGTCTGCACCATCTGACAGCGCTGCGCTCGGATGCGCGTGACAAAGCCGAACACGTCCACCTTCCGCTCCGAGGTCATCATGTCCAGCATGGCGTCGATCACAATGAAGGTGCCGGTGCGGCCCACGCCGGCGCTGCAGTGCACCACGATGGCGCCGGCGTACTGCGGGTTGCAGTTCTTCACCTTCTTCAGGAACTTGAGCATGCCGATGGGCGTGAAGGGCACGCCGAAGTCGGGCCAGCTGGTGAAGTGGAACTGGGTGACCAGCCGCTGGGGCTTCTTACCCGACAGATCGCCCACCTAGATGGACGGACAGACAGACAGAGAGAAAGATGTCAAGAGAAGAAGAGCCTTTCGAGCCGGGGTTCAGGGGTCATGCGTTTGGTCGAAGACACCGAAGGTAAACATGATCGAGCAAGGAGAAAATGACGACAAAACAAAAATAAATCCAAAAGAGAGTAATAATTAATGATAGTAATGAATGTGCATAAGTGCTATTTTTATTCCACTAAATGAGTGACTTTGTTCACATTTATTTTTATATTCAGGCTATAGTAGAACAACTGTAGCCATCCATGTGCCCTTCCTGTTGAGCTCCAGTAGAACGGTACCTGCTGGATGCAGAACTTGCGGATGGTGTAATCCACGAGGACCATCACGTCTTCCACAGAGACGCGGATGTTCCCGTAGGTCCAACAGCCCTGGTCCGGCCAGTACTGGGCGCACTTACACTGGGAAAAGAGAGGCAGTGCTGTGAATACACACTCACTGAGACCCCTCAGCTCTGATCCACCAATCACCTGGCACTCTACCAGCTGATCAGGTGACAGCCAAACACATACATAAGAAGACCATCTTGTGGCACAATGAGGACACAGAATTAAAAAGCCTATTTCCCAAATTCGTCAATAAAGCTAATGGGCAAGATGATGTCATACAAAACGTGCAACATGGGGGTACCTGAAACCTATCGAGTCATTCCCCATATTGCCTACCTCTTTTCTCTCCTTGAGATTTGTAACCATGACGATGGTGGCTGTGTTCTGCTCCCAGATCATTCTCCAGAAGTCGTTCAACGTTTCTTCCTTTGGCCCTGAGAGGACAGAAAAAGAAATGCACAGAAACAAGAATTAAACCTACAGATTTAAAACTATGGACCTTTTTTATCTTGTTTTAAAAAATGTACCTTGGGCTCCAATAAACTTGTTCTTCTCTTGGTAACCCTATAAAACAAACAGGATAAAGAATATATATAAATACAGATTAGAGACGAAAGGTCTGTTCTAACTCAAAACAAACAAAATAGCGACAAAAAAAAAGAGTCTTCATACTAACGTTTACAAAAGAGGCGTTGATAAAATCAGAATCGGGGACTCCCTCCAAAGATGAGAGGTGGACTCTTGAATGGTCATCTGAAATGGCAGGGACACAAATCAGGGAAAATAAGTCAAAAAAAAAGCAAACAGGATTTACAATGTGGACCATTGAATGGTCATCAGAAATGGCAGGGACACACATTAAGGAAGATAACTCAAATTAAAGAGCAAATACATATACATTTTGAAAGTCAGGAATACCATGCAAGACATGCAAGTATAAACAATACCACCAAGGACGAAGGTGTATTATTGTTTATGTTGGGCTTCTGGATCTATTTCCATTAAATTATCGGAGTGCAGTTTAGTTTTAGAGCTAATAAATCAGTTTCATCTAAGAAGAATCTCTGCAGGGTATATATGCAGTGTACATAGTTTATTTGCATAACTAGGTGGAAAAACATTGAGCTTTGTGTGGTCGTACTGGGGGTCACTCACATGGCAGGATGTTGACGTATCTGTTCTTCTCCTTATTCTCTTCCTTGGAGGCAGCGTCACACGACGGCTGGATCGGGCACACTGGTAGCGACTGAACGAGATAAAACAAAACAGCAGAGGCATTTCAAATTCAAATTTCATTTCATCATTCCAAGCTTCTTGTACGCTCCTTGTGGAGTTCACGCTGGATTAGTACTACTGTGATGACCGCACGACTGGGTTGATTGCATCACGCAGCCCAGTATGATATCAGACACACAACCACCTTCCGTCCCGGTCTCTGGGACGGAAGTGACGGTCCGTCCCAAGTGATGTTTCGAGACTTGCGGTTCTAGCGAGTCTCGGAACATCGGTTCTTGGCTCGTCTCATTATTGTCTGATTGCATTCTAACAGTCTCAGTCTGTCAGCAGAGGGTTGGGAAGCCAGACAATGAGATCCAAGGTGCAGGTGCAGGGTGGTAGGGCGTTGGAAAGCTATGCCAACTCATTTCTCATCAAAGGATTATGTGAGATATTTACCAGCACATTGCTTAATATGTCTGCTTCCTAGACTGTGGGGATACAGGTTTGACATCTATTTTGTCTAAGACTGATGTATATTGTGTGTGACTGAGTCATACATTAAATTCCTCCCTGAAGAGCTTGTTGTCGTCAGCCATTCGCCGGTTCATCTCTTCCTCCAGTTTATCGATAGGAAGGGGCGGGTACTTCCTGTTTGTACTGGGCGAGCGGGCCAATAGTGGCACACTCTGGAGCTCTGGAGGAAAAGAGAAAGATAGGAGAGGAGGGAAGATCGGGAAGGAGAGGAGAGGAGCAAAGGAACAAAAAAGGGACAGAAAAAGGAGAAGGTAGTTAGAGCGAGAGAGGGAGAATTTAAGAGTGCATGTATACATTCCACTGTTCAAACAGGCCACCAGAGGTCAGTGTTGTGCAACACCTCCATAGGAATGGGCTAACGTAAGAGTTAGGTAATCCCATTGAACAAAAGCCTCTGCCATCGGCCAGCCAGTGAAACTGATATTAGCAACGGGAGCGTGATCAATCCAGTCTTATCTGAATCAACTCAATGCGGCACGTTGGAACAGGCCGACTGATGTACAACAGCACAAACTCGTTGATATGACCCAAAATAAACAGAAACTAATGCCTGATTACACGGTCCGATGTGCCGAGAGACACACACACAAAGATCAATCACTGAAAGCACACGCAACCACATCCGCGTACACACACAGAAAGACGGATACCCACACTTATTGACTTACCCGTATCATCTGATCTACCATTGGTTAGTCTGAAGGAGTTGGAATGACTTCCTGCCTGCTTGTACTTCTTAAACCTGTCAATGACGACGAGACAAGCGTTTCAGCACACATCTACATCTGACACACAAACACACACACACACACATATATATATTCGCCCCAGATTCACTGCAGAATGTCAGTTGGCTGTTGCCATAGTAACAGCTGCAACTTGGGGCCTCTCCACAGGCTTCTTGGCTCCATAAAAACCTAACCTAACAAGTGTTCCTTGGCTTCCCTGCTTTTTATGTTATTTTCCCCATGATCAGAAATGTTACACTCAATGTAGTCCAGGCCACTTTGCTAAAACCAAGTCACATCCAACATGTTGTTGTCTGACCTGAGCATGTAGAGGATGATGATGATGAAGATGATGACCAGCAAGGAAGACACGGCCACCATGACGGCCATGATAGGCATCTCGTCCGTCTGGTTGTCTTCTTGGGCGACGGACAACAGAAAAGACACAAAAAGTTTGTTCTGCATGTACAGCACAGTGGGATGAGGGGGAGAAAAACAGACCAAGCAGCAAGAGACAGTTCCACAATAGGAGTTAACCTGTACACTTCTGTACCAAGAGGCAGATATACATGCCCACTAAATGTAAACCCTTTAGCAGGAGCTAATACATACAGTCAAAATCCATCTACCAGCCATGCATTCTTATGCATGTGTGTTTTTATGTATTCATTATAATTATTGCCGTTGAAGCAGCATTCCCCGAAAAGAACGACAGTGCAGTCTCGTTTATTCTAACAACATCCGTTGGGATGTGGAGGGAGGGATTGAGGTTTGAGCTTTTTTTGCCCCATCCAACCATGCATCCTTCATGTCAGGTGTTCAAGCATAAGGCAGAGCCAAGGTCTGGTGTAAATATTTCATTGGCCTACGGAGGAGGACGTCTCGGCCTGGCTGGAGAGAGTGAGAGCTGGGGGGGAGAGCTCATCCATAGTCGGCGTAAACCTTCACTTCAGAATGTGCAGTTACATCACTAAAGAGCTGTAGGGTCAACCTACAGCTCAAGTCTGGTTTTTACCGTGTAAGCGTCCACAGATGTAGACTGGACTGGGTTGTGGTGAGAGTATGGGTTATTCAAAGTAGGGCTGAGGTTTGGGGTTATTTCCATTGTCGGCGGAAATACTTGGTCATAAAATGTCGGAGATAAAGACAAATGGCCACTTCAAAATAGCACTGCCCAAATGATACATCTGTCATATGACAAACTGTAGCTCTGTAGCAAGGGAAAACAACGTTTTGTAAAGTTTAGAAATAAATATTTCCTTTTCTGAAGCTATAAGCAATTTATTAAATAATAAATGATATAATAAATAACATTAAATATTTATGTGGATTTACTCATCTGTTGAATTTCTTCAGCACTTGTTTGGAGAATAACTTTAAACAACAAAAAATAAACTAAAGCTGAAAAGAAAAATGCTTCAGTATTCAGTAATAGGGTATTTCATTAATGGCAGATATTTGTTTTTGCATGGTCAGGTTACTACTGCTATCAAAACATGTATTATTGATGAATAAAAGTATATAATGTTTCTGTTTTGAAACATAATGGTTGCCCAGAGAGGGAATCATTTGACCACATGTTCCACCATTAACTTTGTCGCAAATTTTGGAAGCTCTTCCACTATGCTGTGAATGTTGATGCATCATTCCCATAGTTATTCTGGCACTTTCCTGCAGACAATGAATACATTTAGGAGTGCATCATCACAATAGCCTATGTATGGACATCATGTGAGTGCAACATGCCACCGATTGCGCAAATTCCAGCTACAAGTTCTCGCAGGTTG
>OOFH01049997.1:0-10744 GCA_900323355.1 Merlangius merlangus | reverse complement strand
CATCTCTCCATCACACACTTATTAGACAAGTGGTAGTAGTCAATAGAGAGACAGGACCACCCACCCAACAGGTCAGCCAGGCTTTTAGATGAACTGCCGTCTGCTGTACTTGGGGACTCTTTATGGGAAGAAATATTTGAGTTTGATGTACTTTTATGACAATAAATGGGCCGTGTTTTATAGATTTTCTATTCTCAGAAGTATATTATTTACCCACTTCTAATACGTTTATTGAAAAGAAATGACAGCCACAAGTTGTCGACGGCGCCCTCGCCTGGTGGTCCTAAGCAGAAACACACAACCACTACAAAGGCAGAAGCGAAGGGCCAACTGTGTTAAAAATGCCCACACACGCGCAAAGGAAAAACCAAGCGTTCCTAAAAGACCGTTACCGCATGCTTGTCTCCTGGGCCTGATATACGTTTTAATAAAAGGTTAACATTTACAGAATAAGAGCCCACTGGGGCATTATACCATAAGGTGCTTGTGGACAACGCCAAGTTGCTTGTGTATGTTGGCATCCTCGTACAGTTCCACTTCCTCTGTCCGCATATCCCGCTGCCAATTCAGTTTTTTTCCCCCTGTTCCATCTTGGTGGTGAAGCCTGGATCAATAGCACACAGCTCCAGCGTCCCGGGGATCAATACAGGAGAAAAGAGGGGCCGCTAGGCCTAGTAACGGGCGGATTGGAGTGACACAGTGAGGCTTGGGGACAGGCCGGGGGGGGAGGGGCCTTGTGGTTCTACTGGGATTGGGGGTTATTAAGTGTCGGAGCTTAATGGCTGGAAAGAAAGATGTCATCTTTATGACTTGGGAGTGAAAAGTGTCTCTGAAAGCATTTCTATCTCCCTCCCAATTCCACACAAACACGGACAGATGGATTGAGATGGCCAGGGAGAACGACCAGGATCTTTCCCAGGCCAGGTACATTGTTCAAGATACACAAAACCATCTTTTATAAAAACCGGATGCAAAATTGTTTAGCACTTTGCGCTCTGCACAAATCCTTTCCATAAGTAGGAAAGTGCAACACTATAACTAAAGGCAGAAACTTAAGTGCATAATGCCATCGAGATATGTGTTCAGGCAGCAATATTCCTGTATTCAGAGATATGCCATTTTGAAAATAACATGCGTCTAATGCCCTATAATGGAGAGGAAATATACTGTTTCTTTTAGAGGCTTTAATGGTGTTGATGTTAGTGATCACAGCTAGGTCAGCCAGAGCAGCAGAGCTAGTCATGTGTGCACGCTCCACGCTGGCCGAAAGTAGGCCCTAACGACTTTGCAAGAGTTAAGGGATGCGGAAATGATGACTTACAGTACATGTAAAAGCGTACAAATTATGAGAGTGGTCGTTAGCATATACATAACATTTCATCAAAAAAATAAAAACGAGGGACCCTTCCTTCAGCGAACGTCAAGAAACAAAAAACATTAAACAGGCAAAATAACCCTACCCAACCCAAGTTCAAAGGTAGCAACGCTGCATTGATGATGAAGTGACAATCAGTTGTGAAAACAGACTGGTCAAAAACAAAACACTAAATCCTTTTTGCCGACCGCAAAGAGCCAGCAGTGTAGATATTATCTACCAGGTGAGGGTGGGGCACGAAAATCCACGGCGGTGACACAGCGTCTCATGGAGGACAGCAAAATGAATCCGTCTCCTTCGGGTTTAGTGATGGAGCCTAAGACCTGCACCCCAGTCACCCTCTCTGTGTCTCTCTCACTCCCCAAGCACAAGCAATATATATGAGAGAGAAAGATAAAGAGAGAGACAGACAGAGAGATATACACAGAGACATAGAGACTTAGAGACATAGAGACAGAGTAGAAGGGAGGGAGAACATAACATCTTTGTGGCTAAAAGCATCTAATCAGAACCTATGAGTGAGAGGTTGTCGTGTTGCACCACTTTGTATTGTTCCTCGCCATGCTGGCACATTTCTGCCTGCTCAGAGAGTGTGTGGTAAATCAATGTTTTCAGGAGTGCATGGCCTGGGAGACTCAATCTGTCCTTGCATCGCAGCGGCATGCGGCGCAGACTGCTGCAGACAGTTGCTTAGAGATAATAACACAGATGGCGGAAGACAGGACCATTTACTAGGCAGGGCAGTTAGATGTAGGGGGAGGAGAAGAGTGAGGAGGTGCCACTTTCTGGAAATACAATTTGCCGCAGCTTAAATACATCGGGATGGCAAGAGAGAGAGAGCGACGGCGAGATGAAGGAGAACATAAGGAACAACCATAAACTCAAGGAGTCCTTGTCATTCGGTCAATCTTAGAGTGCTAATGAGCAAGGCACTCGACGAGGCAACAGGGAAGAAGAGCCTTAACCCCTATGCTGAATACAGCCATACATGCTTGAATACGGAGACAACAGGGAAGTCTGAAAAAACAAATGCCCAGACAGCCATCAGTAGGGACTTGCACTACATCACACCCTGTCTTTTTTTTTTAGAAAAAACAAAGAACAACACAGAGATTGGGAGGCTGATGGACAGCCAATGAAGAAAAAACAGACAGCCACAGACTGAGTGAGCCGAGAAGAGAAGGGAGTTAAAAAGAGGCTAGTAGACACAGTCATGGGATTGTAAACAAGCCAAACCACAGCAATTCCAGACTGGTCCATTACTATGATTCAATTAGCTTCCCTATCAGATCTGGCCCCTTATCTGATCCTAGTGCCATCTATTTCCAACCCATTTTGATACTACATAGTCTTGAGGCCTCCACTAAAGCAGCACTTTTGTTTAAAGTAAAATGCGGACAAGTGGCCGAAACTCTACAGAAGTCCTCTCATTAGTAATAATAAAAATGGCTCTGCTGCTCAGGGCTCTGGGGAGGGACTTAACTCCTCGTTTATATGCAGATGAGCCGCCAATCAGTGACAGCCCAGTGAACTTGGGTTGGAGGTAGCGATGTGTGCCAAACGTTCACTTTAAATCCCCAGGAAAAGCATTCAATGACCAGGCCTTCTCTCAGAACCAGTGAGAGATTGAAGTGTTCAAAGTGTGCAGATTTCTATTTACAAGGCAGGAGGAGGCTGAAAAGACCATGCCAAAGGCAAGACTTGGAGTCAAGGGTTTGTCAAGTTTGTTTCTCCACACAATAATCTAGGGGCTGTCCTGTGCAGATGTGCACCTCACATCCAACTCATGGATTGCACGTAAACAAACACAGAGCTCAAGATTGAATAAAAGCCAAGCATGAAACAACAATCCTGCAATTTCCCAGAGAAACAAACGCAGGAACTCAGCACTTCACCTTGGTATATTGAGATGCTCCTTCAGTTGTTCCTGTTTGAGGGGATGGAACAATTTATTTTCGTTCTTGTTGTTGAGATCCAATCAGTGGTTACTGTATGGTTTAGTTTACACTATGGAAAACCACAGACTCCCATTACACTTCAGACATCTGGTTCACTCAGACATTCAGGGTTCTCATAATATAATAGTAGGGGGCACGTAGAAATGGGAGCTGTGTGCCAACTTTGTTCAATAACTCATTGGTGGGGTGTATATATTCCAAGCAAATTGTAAAACAAAGAACACACCAAAGTAATAGGATAAATGATGATGTCCGATGTAAAATGAAGCAATTTTCTTTTAGCCTCAACACTAAGTCACATTTTATAGCAGCACAAACTGCTTACATGGCACACTGGGACTTGTAATATCAATATCAAAACAGAATAAGCTTAGAAGTAAAATAATATACCTGTGAACAAGAGAGGCATAACCCTCAGAAATGGGGACATACTCAATGAAATGTCTAACACTGACATTGTAATTGCTATTTAGATCTGGCCGAATTTTTCCACAAAGATGACCTATTCCTTTACTGCATGATTTAAAGTCTTAAAGCTCTAGACATCTTTACTATGCTATCGGCCAGCTCATTGGTTCTGTATCAACGAGAACCATCAGATGGATATGTCAGAGGACTCTTGCTAATTTGGTGCTGATCTGGTGCTGTTCGCCTCGTACGGGGCGAACAGCACCAGACATCTGTAGAGTAGAAAGCACTAATGTGTTAAACTCGTACATGAATTGACCCAATGCTGATTTCTAATATACCTGTTTCATTAGCCCATTAATATAGCATTGTAGAATACCGTGAGGTAATTAGCAGGACTACATAACAGGACCCACCTTCAAGTCTATAGATAGGACTTTGTTGTCCTCGTATCCTTCAGAGATGCAGATAATCTCAGCCTCCAAGACTTGAGAGTTCACCCCCAGTTGCATCCAGAGAGGTCTTCCAACCGCCTGTTCAACGTGCATAATTGATGCATTGTAAATGGAATAGCGCCAACAGCCCCAAAAATGCAGACAACTAATTATGCTGAGCATATGTGTATACATCGTGGAAATTAATGTCCTGGACTGGAGTGAACCAAACATTCTGAGTCGACACTTTTCCACCAATTGAGGGTAGGCTTGAGTCGGTACCAAGCAAGACTATGATAAGTTAACTCTCCAGCAGGTAAGCCTTCTGCCTCCCATTGACACAACCACACAAACAAAAATGTTCCAATCATCCCAAAAGCAAGAGGCAGGATTTGAAAAATGGCAACTCGGGCCGCTGCATTGACCGCAATTGAACTCCAGGGGGAAATCTTACATGATGGCATAATATACAGGAAAACAAACATTGGAGTGAAGTGGATAAACTGGAAGGGGGGTTTTGGAGTGTGTGTGTGTGTGTGAGAGTGAGAGTGAGAGTGTAAGTGTGAGTGTGAGTGTGTGTGTGTGTGCACCCAATGCTAATCCAAATTCACCTGGTGAAGACGACAGAGACTCAATGACTCTGCTAGATCGGGCAACAGGCATCATGGCAACAATGAGTCGCCACAGTTTAACGCCTTCCTCTCCATCTCTCCCCCAAACAGTCTCAGCGCTCCACAGCTCAGCCCATAAGAAAGGCAGTTAAACTCAACACGGGACTAGGCCCGTCATCCGTGGGTCAGATGGGGCTACAGCTGTGATAAGGCCAAAGATGATAAGAGAGCTCATAGGCTCAGAGGATGAACAACTCTGTGGCAGTATATGCTGTTTGACTAACCAAAAAGGTTCTAGGTTCGAAGCCCAATCTCCTGAGACTTCAGTCTCATAGGAATCCTTGAGCAAGATGTCTATCCCCCACCTTCTTGATATGATGTATCTAAAGCCCCTTTGTTTTAGATAAAAAAGTCAGACAAAATAAAAAATAAAAACAACATCGCAACTGGATTGTTGTGTGTGAGTGTTGAAACTAACCGGTGTGCTTACAGAAGTGCAGTAGCCTTAGTGTTTCCCATGTAGGGTAGCAGGGGATAAAAACTTTCCATTAGAAAACAAAGTGAGAAAATCCCATTTGACTCCCATGAGGGAGCTTTTTGGAAGCAGTGTCCTTCAGGAGGAATGAGGTTTTACAGACATATTAGGGAGCGTCTCTTCCTACATTCTTCCAGAGATTTTATCCAACAATCTGTGTGTTGATGCAACACAAATCCATCAAGAGAAAAAAGGAGGACTTAGGAATCTTGAGGTTAACTTTCATGGGTGTGTGCACGTATCAAGACTCTCCACAACTCCCAAACTGGCACCAGCTCACCTCCCAATCAAAACCATACTTGCCATGAAGGTTGTGCTTGATGCCATTAAAAGCTAATTTGGCGCATTGATGGTCGCTTGGCCACAAGGGCTTATAACCTGGTGAAAGTGGCTGTAATTTAAATAAATGAACACCCTAAAATAGCACTTGCTTGCTAGGAAGTGTTAAATGGTCCGCAACAGAGACAGCACTGTGGGGTGGCAGAGAGTCTGATGAATGAATCAACAAGTTTGTACGTTGGTTATGTGTTGTGCGTAAGTGTGTGTGTGGGTGGGAGACTTATCAACCTCACACCAGAGTGAAGGTTAGTGTTAATTTTTACGAATTCTTAGAAAATCTCATTAAAAAGGATAAGGTTGATCTAAATTAAGGGGGGCATGAGTTGAACAGTGTAGAGCCGGAGGGAGCTGAATACACACAACACTAGGTGGAGGTAGCGGTGGGCGGGCAGAAAATATTCAGTGTGGGAAAAAAAGAGACGGGTATTCGGTTTAAACATCCCGAGAGGTTGCGCTCCAGTAATTGATCCATCATGAGTTCATTAACTCTAAGAAATATGAAGCAATTAGTGAGAATGGAAATGACAAGGAACATGGAGGAGGCTTGTGTCATAACAATGTATCAATTTAATTTAGAAAAAAAATGCAATATGTAACATTTCAATCCAAGCAAACCCCAGTACACATTACAATGATTACATCATCCAAATTACAAATGTGTTAAGCCCATGAATGCAATGTTGTATACACGGTTGTCAATCATTGCGATTTTTGAGCACACGCGTTGAAACACAAACAGCTTTAAGTTTGTTTTATTTATAGTAGCCGCCGCTGGTCATTTTCATCAAACAGTGAATCTTACATGGCCATATTTGCATGGAAGTGGTTTGAAAGTGACGAAGCAGTATGAGCTGTTTCATCGGCAAAATAAACCCTAACCTAGTCGAATTGGGTTAAAAACAGGTTGTAATAATGTCACTGAATGTTGTTCTTACTACAATAAAATTTAAAAAATGACGACTTTTTAAAAGCATTAATTGTGGGTGTGGGATCACTGATGCTTTACTACACCAGTTCAATTCAAATGTAGAAAGATAGCCGTACACTTTGAGGTCATTAGATGACTAGACACTGGTAATAAAGTCAATGATGTTTCATATCCAGAACCATAAAACTAGAATACAAGGGATTTCCAAGAACGTAAAGCTGAATCCGAAGCTCACACACTTGAGATGAAAGCCTGAGAAATAAATTGTAAATTATTGTTTTTGTTATCATCATGAGATAAAAAATTACCCAGTTTGAAAAACCAACCAATTCCCATCTCCACTCTCATCGCTACCCTCATCGATTCAGAAAGGGGAACTGATGTGCCGGCTCTCTGAGGCAGTGTTTTAAGGATGTGTTTGAGGGCTTGCTGTACCACACAGTATACGGCGCTCGTAATGCCCAGTCATCTGTGAGAGATTAGGCCTTCAAAGCCCCTGGGCTGGCAAATCCATGCTACTAGCCACGCACCCACAGTTTGCAGAGGTCAAGAGATCATCGGAGAGCAGACCCACAACAGATGTTCGCTCGAAAGATCGATTGCCATTTATAACAGAATAGCCATGAAGAAGAATCTTGCAACTGACAAATAGACCTAGGGAAGGGAGTGTGCTCATGCGGGTCAATCATTGAGCCAGGACCTGATTCGATTACCGAATTAGCTTTACCCAATATTAAATTTGGGTCAATATTATGAGCAGGTTCAACACATTGATGACGCCTCTTGTTTTCCTAGTCAAAAATGTCCAGATAATATGCACTCTCTTACAGGGATGTTCTCGACTAGTGGTGCAGCGCTTTATAGTGGGCATTAGAAATACCAGTCGGCTTAATGCTCTTTCGTTTCTCTCTCTGAGAAAGACATCACTAAATAAATCACAAAAAAACACACCATGTACTATTGATAGCAATAATGCAAATAAGAACCAGAACGGGCTTTTAATGGGCCTCACCCTAATAACAAAAACATCAAATCATTCAAAGAATAAATTCCTTTAATCTGGTCTCACCACCACTCTTCCACCCAGTCAGTAACTGCGGTCAGGTCAGGTGCGCTGACATTCCCGATAAGTCGGGTCTATTCATGACTTCCCTTTAAACACCTGTTTTATATACAGTAAAAATTGTATGAAAGGCATTGGATGCATAAAAGAGCTCCTGCTCCCGCTCTCTGCCCTGGGCACGGGCCGGCGCTCAGCTTTTCTAGACGCTCCGGAGGTGCATTGCAGTCTGTTTCACAGTGAAATAAACCACGATCCACTGGATTATAGGTACTTATGTCTTTACTGAGTGTGGGCGACTGGAGCTGCTCACAGGAACGGCCTGCTCACCCAGTTACAGATCGATTAAATTAATTAGAAGAGAATAAAAGAGCCGCGATCATGGTTATGACGTATCTTGAAAGACAAAGATTTATTTTGGGATGCTTATTTAAATGTAACACCCGGAGCAAACGCCCTTAACTACCTGACCCTTCAACTGGTGCGAACACAGATTTACTACCCGAGGGCCTCATGTCATAATGGACGTCCCAAAAGGTTACACTTTTGCGCCTAGTTTAAAGTAGGATTTCTAAACAAAAACATTACAGTCAGTATTTCAAATGGCTCATAATCATGGTATGTTATTGTATTATTGTTTTGCCTCTTTGAATTTTACATGCTCAATCTTTTTACTACATTTCTATATTTTAACTAGTCCACTAGTTGTTCAAAAAACATCTGTTTAAACATATGGTAATGGAACGAGTCGTCAGGCACATCCCTAGTCTCTAACCAAAATGTATTGGTCTATCGATGATACATCACGAGCCAAAGTTGCCGGGAGCTATAAGGGAAAAAATGTCCCAAAAAAGGTTGTTCTTCAAAAATAAAAAGCCATCTGAATGACAGATCTTTATGTCTTCCCCATCTTACAGGGCCAATTTACAGTGGCACTGACACAGCAAGGGCCCATGATGGAAGATATTGATGTGGGTAATGTATCTTTTGCATTTACCAGCCGGATGCCAGAATGTAGCGTGCAACAATTTGGTGGATGCCAGGCAACTGGAATGCAGAAAAGAATGCCCTTCTACATTCCTTTAAAGCCTGAAAAGATTCAAACAACAACATACAAAACAACCATTTTACTGTTCAACAATACATCTGTGACCAAAGATGAAAAATGATGAGCGGGACTACAAAAAATGTTTGACAATAAACACAAGGCAATACAAAATTCCAAATCCAGCTTCCTGAAACTCAAATCCATTCTAGTCTTTGATTTGAATTAGACTAATTAAAGAAAAGAAAACACAGGCTTATAAAGCTGTGGTAGCAGCCTGCAGGCGTCCTCTGCTAATGACAGCTTGCTGTGTTTTTTCCTTGCTCATCCTGTAGTGATTGGAGACCCCAAGCTCTAAGGGTTAGACAATGTGATGGGAGATTCCTAGACAACCCAAAAAAGGTCAGCTGTAGCACTAACAGACACATTTAGCAATCAAAGTAACCAAGACCTTTAGCCTTAAACGCATAATAGTCGATGATACACGGTTCCATTCCCAAACATGCACAGGGGGCATAGCCTGGAAGTTTCCTCTGGTTATTTAAATAGCCAGATTAACAAGCTATGCAATGACAGCCTATAATTTACCATCTCCCTGAGTGATGTCGCGCTTTGCGGAGACGTTGTATGGGACCCATGCATTTTAATGGCAAAGCCAGCGATGTCACTTTGCAGCACAGCATTGCCTGAGCAATCCCTATCCCAATAACCTATTTTTGATTAGACACTTTAATCAGGGGACAAACGGCTGTGAACTCATTCTCATTATTCGCCTGTGAAGATACGAGCGGAGTATTGAATTGGCTTCAAAGTCAGCCCGAAGCCGCCCAGCCCAGGCCCAACGCTGTTGTGCATCTCTGCATTGCAGTGCCCTGCACCTCAGTTGTTGGCGGATGGTATCGCCTGCAAAGGAAAGGGAATTATAGCTGCTGATAAGGCTTAGTCAATGCAAACCTTTAGCTTCCCTGATTCCCTTCACTAACACCTATACCCTGACTCTACCGTTTCTGCATTTTTGGTATATAGTTTTGGCCAAACTATTCCAGAGGCACTTTTTCAAATGTGTTAATTCTTCTTATGTTTTTCATTACTCTTGATATTTAGTTATTTGAATTTTACAAAACAGGTTGAAATAACGTCACTTAATGTTTTTCTTGCAAAGCTACACCATGTATTGCTTTGTCACTTTAATCTAAAAAAACGATGAATATCTCTGGTCATTGTGGCATCCCATTTTAATTAATCACAAGATTGATTACAATTTCTAAAGCAAGACAGCCCTTCTTCCATGGAGTCGGGATTGGGGAATCTTATCCCAGCACATTTACCTCAACAGAGCTACCAAGCTTATATTAGCAGAAAAAAATATGAAGCAAACAGACACCTGTCACTTAATATAATTGAGTAAATAATAGGTGTCGTGAATTACAGGACATTATATGTGGGGACCACGCAGTAGAAAAGGCCTAAACCTGGTCGGTTGAAGTTCATTTTCAGCCCATCTGACAGCATTTTGATATAATAAAGCTGAATGGTGGCAGGCAATGCATGCATATTATCTAAGCATTGAAAGAAAAACAGGAGACTTGAGAAACATGGATTGTAATTTAGATTCTAAATCTGCCCTAGGATAACTCTGTGATTGAACACTGGCCAAGTCAAAGAACACGGCAGTCATAATGTTGGGACAACATTGGGACGACATTAGGACTGCCATGTTCTTTGACTGCTTCCTCCGCTTAATTCTCTTTAAAAAGATAAACAGGAAAGTAATAAAAATGAGCCAGGAAAAGTCAAGTGTACACAATAGAAGGCCAACTCTGTGTAAAGCTTGCAGCGTCATATTATTACATCTAAGATTGACAGATATAGAAGGGAGGATAACAATGGAATAGTAGGTCATGAAATCTGATGCACATAGCAAATTGCATTAAAAAATGAAAGTTTATCCTGTAATTCATCCTGTTCCCTCGCAAAGGTTGAGAACAGTATAAATCAGCTGGAATTGATTCCCGCTCACGAGTCAGAGTTAAGTGGGGGAGAGACAGCAC
>OOFH01049995.1:0-11761 GCA_900323355.1 Merlangius merlangus | reverse complement strand
TTAGAACCCCGCATCTTTCCAAAAACAGCCCACAGCTGATGATGAGCAATGCGATGCTGACTGGGGCCCCTTATGCAACGCAGAGCTTCCAGGAAGGGACCAGAACAGACATCAACCTATTCTCGGAACAACGTACTCCTTAAGAAGAAGGGGGTGGGTTCAAACAAGAAGTCCACTCAACGGTTTTTTTTTATTTCCGAAGGTCTAATCAAAACAAGGCCGTTTCAGCTTTGCTAGGGGACACTTGACTTAGGATGCCACATGTTGGACCTTTGTGAATCCTCATCGTCCAGAAACATCATCTAGGGCTGCAATTAATGATTATTCTCATACTTGATTAATCTGATGATTTTATTAATTGTTTCATGCTCAAGTCTTATCAAATGTTATTGATAATGAAGTTACCAGAGTCCAAAGTTATGTCTTAAATGTTCTTATTTCATCTCACAAGCAGCCATGAAAAATAAACAATACCTATTCAAAATGATCTATGATGCATATATTTGAATTGGACTGCTACATTAAGCAGCAAATGTTTATTATTTGTACTTGATAAATGAATTAATATTCTTATCACTACATTAATACATTTTTAAAAAAAATACAAATTTGGCCAACAATAGTGGGGAGGAGGAGGAGGTAGATACCAGGAAGACTTGGTTGGCGCTCTCGCTGAGGGTGGAGTCGTCGGGACTGTCCACCGGGGGCTGGCTGGTGAACTTGGAGTCAAACTGGCTGAAATCGTCGGCCGATTGCTGCCGGGGAAGAAGAGGAGGAAGAGGAGAAAGAGGGGGCGGTTGGTAAGTAACTGTATTGATCCGAGTACTTACTGAGTTCTAGAATGATCCCTGGGGAAAGGGTTGCATAAACCAAAAACAATTGAATATGGTGAAGGATAAGAGACAGATCAGAGATCAAGAGACTGACATTCAGCACATTCTCTAACCAGGATCTACGTGGATTCCGATGCATGTTATTATGGAGCAGGTAGGCGTGGCGGCAACCTTTTTTTCTCTTCCGGAGGACGGTAGACGTTGGAAACTGAAGATCGAAACCCAACGCAGCACGTACCTTCCACCCGGGACTCAAACACCCTAAACCACGTCCCCTTTCCGAACCCGAAGATCGAACGTAAATAAGATTGGGGAACGTCTGGCTTGTTTCGATGTCTCCCAGGGAAGCTATTCAAAGTGGGCCCGACTCACCAGAAAGGGTTTGAAGGGGGGCTCTACGTTGCGGGCCAGGAGCTCGTCCCAGTTGACGTGGCGGAAGAAGGAGTGCGCCTGGGGGGGGTACAGCCAAAGGAGCAAGGGGTTTAACGGGGCATGAAAAGGCTTTTTACGCCTTTTGAGGAATGCTCTTTGATCCGAGGGCAAGGTAAAACAAGTCGGAGAACTGCCATGTTCTGCAGGTCCAGCGTTTTTATTTTCATGCAGTCTCCGTGCAGTTTCTTGAAAGTAACACTGACGCCAATTACATATTAAAACATAAATGCACAAGCATCATTTTTGTAAGGATGCATTAAAAAAATGTCTACAAGACATTCCGCACAAAAACACACAAAAAAAAAGTGCAACAAATACTACACAAGCGCATCTGACGTTTGGAGCAACTACAGGGATGAAGGCGCTTTTGTGTTATATATCATCGATCCATTTGACTCCGGAGAGGGTTTTCCCCCCCAGACCTGGCTCTCACCTGGACCTCCGAGGAGTCCCCTGGTCCTCCTCCCAGCCGCGCAGAGGCGTTGCGTTTTAGCAGCTGAGAGAGAGAGAGAGAGAGAGAGAGCGCGAGAGAGAGATTATGGGACTGAATGGGACTTCACATTAAGAGTGTTCCAGAGGAATGAGACTTTGGTTACTATATTGTACTGGAGGGACTATTAAAAAGGGAATTATTGTATCTCCTGTAAATGTTCTTTGCCTGCACACTTTATGCAGCTCATGTTGCAGATTCAGAAATACTTTATTGATCCCAAGGAGGACATTGGATCACTTTACACTTGCTCCCATTCTAGAATATAAATATATTTGAGAATGAAGCTTGGGCTGAATCAAGTCCAAAATAAAGTCTACACCGTTGTAGAGTTGTTGACTGAAATAGGTTTGTTCCCCAACGATCAGTGGCTAGCCCGGGTAGGCCGATTTCCCCCGCTTTTGACAAGTTTACCGCCCGGAACGTCCCAACATTTAAAATTGAAAAGGGGCATTTATAACAGCATACTGCTGCTTTGGTGGGGAATCAAAACAACCACACATAATATAATTGGTTAGGTTAGAAAGAGATTGGATATTCAACATATATTGGCGCTCCTAATTACAGCAATCTTTTTTAAAATCATTGTATCATTGGTCAATGTTTCGACAAAAGAGCCGAATTACAAAAGTACCCTGCCCTAAACAATGGCTTAACTAAAACACCATTAACCAGGATACATCTCATGTAAAAACATGTGCCTTAAGTACTACGGCCACACTGAACGCATTACGCGGCTAACCTGACGCTTGATCATTGCGTCACAAAAATGGTTCAACTCGCCTACGCAGCTAGATGAGCCCGCCCAGCAGTGTCTTGCTTCGCCCTGAAGGGGCTTATTTTCAATAATGACCGGCGACGTTCTCTACATTATCCCGCTTATTACACGGCTACTTGCCAAAACAAATAGTTTCAGCACACACTGAAACGATGACTTGGTCCTCCATGTCCTTTCTGCTTCTGTGCGTCCTCCGTCTCTCTGCCAGAGACATCAGGTGATGCTCAACGCTGATTGGCTAGCGCGGGCAAGCATCACGCGTAGGCGTGTCCAAAGTTAATTTTTTTTAACTCTGCACGATGGTGCGTTATTTAGGTGCGTAAAACGCGTCCAACGCGCCTAGCGCGCTGCTTAGCGTGTGTTACGCATCTACGCGCCTAAACCAATGGTTCCCAATGCAAAAATGCAGATTTTCAACACCTCTAACTGTGCGTTCACAACAAACGCGACATTTGTCGCCCGTTCGTGTTGCCGCTGAAGGTTTGTCGCGCCACGAATCTGTCGCTGTGCAAGTTTTGTCGAATTTGTCGCTTCACAACACGATAACCACCATTGCCTTGTCTTTACCTTTTGTGGAAGAGGGAGAGACGTCGGAGGACCCGACACAGTCTATCCATAATATTGTAATGACCACGGAAGCAATGAATGAAGTATTGATTAGACAGATTTATTAGATTGGCCTACCTAATAAACCGTTTGAACGAACAAGAACGGAAACCATAGCAACACCGGTAAACAAACCCGAGAAGCCCAATCCCTATAAGAGCTCCCCACGTTAAGGCCATCCGGAGGCGCACAGAGCTTTTGGCCATGATATTATACAAACAATTATATTATATTATATTATATATAGAGCTCCGGGAGTCGCAAATGGCAACAATCACTTTCTCCTCCATGCTGCAGTTCACCCCGGACTGCCCTGCACCGAGTTTGACGGTTGAACGCTGATTGGCTGTTACGTTACACATGTCACTCAGTGGCCACGCTGTTGAACGCTGATTGGCTGTCATCACGCGAAATTCGTGTCAAAGTTTGAATATATCAACTCGAGCGAAATTGTCGCGGCACAAATCCTCGTGAACTCGCTCGCCTGTGCACGGCGAAAGTGTGGCGCGAGAGATCAAAACTTGACGCCGGTTTTCTCTCGAGAAAAATTCGCCCGATACGCGTCTCTACGTTCACTTTGTATGGGACCTTGTCTCGCCGTCGCGTTTGGTGTGAACGCACAGTAACGCGCAGAACGTGTTCAGTGTGGCTGTACCTTAATGGATTAAAAAAATCGCTTTTTCCTTTATTAATGCTGCTATTCATTTTTGTGGAGGAGACTCGCCTTACCAATGTTCAGAATGACCACATTACAGTGACGACAATGATGCAACATTTATGCGTTCATATCTTTTTTTTATAAGACTATAAAACAAGGTTTCAGACCTTTAAAAAAAGGTCTGATTACCCTTTTCAGCAGTTCCCTGGCCTCCTTAGTGAGGTATGGGGGGAGGTTGAGCTTGCACTTCAAGATCTTGTCGATGGTCTTCTTTCGGTTCTCTCCCGTGAACGGTGGCTAAGTGGGAAGAATGAAAGGTATACAATCAACAAACATTACTCAAACATAAACTAATTTACAGCAGTTCAAATGAAACCGGACAAATCTAAAAATGAAGAATAGAGTGGAATATCTGCAATATAAATAAATAGCTATTTCAAAAATAGCTACTTCACAAATACATTTGAAGTTAATTAATAAATACAATTCAAAAAGACGCATGAAAGAAGAAAAAATGTAAAGATATTATAAATATTAATAACTTCCTACTGGCAGCTGGTGTACTTACAGCTCCGGTGAGCATGTCATACATGAGGGCCCCCAAGCTCCACCAGTCGACGGCCCTGTTGTGGCCGCTGCGCGTCAGGATCTCTGGGGCCCTTGGGGAGGAGGAGGAGGGGACAAGGAAGAGAGCCATGGTCATGGGATGTCAGGTGTGAGAGTGAGATACATTGCAGGGATTAAAAAAGGGAAATAAATAAGTTAATAACAAATCAATTGAACGTACATGTACTCTATCGTTCCACAGAAGGTGTGTGTGACTGTGCCGTCGTGGATGGACTCTTTGCACAGGCCAAAGTCGGTCAACTTCACATGGCCTGGAGGGGCGGAAGAGGAAGACGACGAGGCGGATTGAAGAAGAAGGGTGCATAATTAAGCTTATTTTCTCCAGGATTCAGTGTTGTGATTTATTTGAGCAGTGGCGTAAGATACCTTTATTGTTGAGCATGATGTTCTCCGGCTTGAGGTCCCGGTAGATGATTCCCTTCTGATGCAGGTGGCCGAGGGCCATAGAGATCTCAGCCAAGTAGAAGCTGTTGGATCGATCGATAAAGTATAGACGCTCGGGTCAGGGAAGTCTGCAGCGGGGTTATGAAATCATGACTCAAAATGGGGGTTTGCTCGGAACACATTGATTAAAGTGGGCCGAAGAATTGGTTGGACGCGTTTCATTTTGTCAGCACTTTAAGAGATGAAAACACTCCGGTGTTCAGGGTCCATTTGGCGTCTACCTGATCGAGGCCAGGCTGTATGACGAAGCTGTCCTCCACTATTTTGATTTGTTTGAGATAAAACAAAAAGGAGGTGTTTTTTGTACAGACTGCAGGACTATAAAAAGATGAACTTTGGAGGAGGACAGTTCAAATCTAGGGCCAGGTCGACAATGATTGTTACTGCTGTGGACTGAACACACTGTGCGGGCACACACGCAGGGAACCAAAGCGAAGCGGGTCACGCGTGGAAACAGCGAACGCCAAAACACATTTTTCCAGGATTTTCTGGTCGTCTGCGGAGAAGACGACACTGGTATGAAAGTGGAAACGCTAACAACAGCTGTCCAGCAGAGCGCTGGCGTGGCATCACAGCGTGTCCTACCACGCCGTGTCTTCCATGAAGATCCCCTCTCGCTCCAGCTGCATGAACAACTCCCCGCCTGCAACAAACCACATGGAAAATGTCCGTCAGAGAGGTTTTATTAAGCAGGGGTTCTTACACTTTACAGACAATCTACGGAGCCTGAATACAATTTAAGTGTGTCTGGGAGACACGACCGCACACTCGGGGAAACTCTTGAGCACACTGGAATGGGTGTTCCTCTCAGAGGGTCCCGGGTGTTGACAGGCTGTGACGCGCCTCCAACTGGATCGCGAAACATTTGGGGTTTTAAAAATCACTGTATTAAAGTATCGTATAGCTGCCATTAGAAATAAGGCTAATTCAAAATTGTAGGTTTAGGGTGGTAGGCGTCCTTGAGCAAGATGTCAAATCTCTTCATGCTCCTCCTTGTTTCTGTATTCCCCATAAGTTGCTTTGGACCTGTATGGGCTGCTAAATGACTTAATTTTAATAGATAGTATAAAAGAAGCCTTGTTAAAAAAAACTAGATGTAAACCCTTTGACCTGATTCTGTATTGGCGAAACCCGAGCTCCCATCTTCCCTTACTTTTGTCAGAAGAAGAACATTGGAAACTTTAGGCCATTTACATAGAATTCCTTTGTGAAAGAAACAGTTTGAGGGTGCATTTGTGTGTGGGAGTATGTGTGGGAGCGTGTGCAAAGCCTCACCGCTGAGGTACTCCAGGATCAGGTACAACTTGCCGCCGGTCTGGAAGGCATAGATGAGGTCCACGATGAACGGATGCTTGACCTCTTCCAGAATGTTCCTCTCTGCTTTGGTGTGAGCCGTGTCCTTAGCATTGCGCACGATCATGGCCTGTCAGAATAAAGCAAAAGGACTTTGTGATTTTTAGTTTCCCAATGTAAATGGCAATTTTCCATGCCAAACAAAGCTCTTTTGAATTCTAATTGAACTGCGAGACATCTAGTGACGAGGTAAGAGCCTATTCTGAGGTCACACCGGTTGGCTGGCGTTTCGGCGTGCTTCCAAACATCAGTTACAGATGCAGGATAAGAAGCGGAATTCCCCGGCCGTTAAGGTAATTATCCAAACCTTTACCATACCCTTTCTGGGAATATGAACAGGCTCCCTAATGAAAACATTCTGCTGACAGATATATTTGCATATGGTCACAATATATTTGTTTACGCCAACATTTTTGTTTTAAATGGTCGTTTTTGTTTAGATTTTCACCACCTTTAAAGATTATTCCCTTTCACATTGTTGCTCGACAACGTCTAGTTTTATTCTGAAGAAACCAAGACAGAAACCAGGGTTGTGTAAATATGAGAATGGAGGTTAAATGAGAGAGCACCCCCTCTGGAGGTCAACTCTGGAAGTGCGATGGTTTGGAGCCTTGTGATTATCCTCAATGTAACAATGACAATGCATTTTAGTTGTCTGTGTTTAATAATGAACAAAATATGCAACCAAATAAAGACATTTTAGACCAATGGGCTTTATTAACCCATAGACATCTTACTTTTTTCAAGACTTTCATGGCAAATATTTTCCCTGAATCGGCACCTGCCACCTTCCGAACTTGGAAGACCTGTAAATACAAAGCATTAAGTTCCTCAAGCAAATCCATTTCTACAGTTCTGGAGTCACGATAATCTGCAATGATGTGAACCTGGACAATTATTGTAGGCTACATTGAGTTATAATTGTGTGATGTTTTAGCATTTCAGTCAGCTTGACACTTAACATTCTTTACTCGATTCAACATTATGTAAAGAATACTTTCGAAGTGTTATGCTAGTTAAATAAAGAACAATTCGGAACAACTAAACGCCTGGCAAGTTATCCACTTGAAGGAATATAATCCAAAAGGAGTAGAAGTGACATAGATGGGTAGTTAAAATAATTATTAAAAAATATAAATAGAGAAACCACAAATGTAACAAATACATTACTATTACAAACAACATTAAGTTATTTATTTAAAACCAAAAAAGTAAAAGATTTTACCTTTCCGTAGCCACCCTTCCCCAAAACCCTAAGTAACTCAAAGCATTCTGGCTTGATGGGCTCAGGGCCCTTGTTGACGATGTTCTCAGAGATTTCAAACTTCTCACAGTCATTTATATTACTGAAAGAAAGACAAAACGAAAACCAATCAACTCCATATCTGATCTTAACGTACACGCACGGCTACATCGATTGGGGGCAAACACGACCGTAACATTTGTCACCACTAGTGCAGCCAAGTAGCCTACTCACAATTCAAAGGCACTACACTCCATGCCTTCAGTGAGCTGAACCTGAGAATAAAATAGAAAATAAACGGATTACATTGGCTGTATTGGAAAGCTGCCACTCATCATCCAGGCAAAAAGAGCGCCGTTTGGATTGAGCAGGGATTGAAAGGATGGAGAATGAGCGGAATATGACCACACACATACACTGAGATAACCTCGTCCATACGCTCTTTATTTAGCTCACGTTATCAGGGTAGGGTCAACTACAGAATACACGTAGTAGGAAGTCATTATAAGGAGGAAGCAATATATCATCACAGGCAGTTCCTACATAAACCAATACACCAATATACAACATTTTAGCCTAAGTTGCTAACTATTGGGCCAACTCTATATACAACTTTTACGTTATGATTATTAATCATAACGTAGGTGATAAGCATGCAATGTGCTTTCCAAACTACAATGAAGAGGTACAGTACACTGGAGATTGAAAGGAGATGGGATTCTGGGAGCGGATACTCACACCGGTGCCATTTAACTAGTGTAGCATCTGCTAGCTTCGGCACCTAGCCACCCGGGCCCTTTTCTAAGGGACAGTGCGCTTGCTAAATGCTAACAGCATCCTAGCGTTCAGCCGACTCACCTCCTCATCCAGGAGCTCGTCGTCAGACGCATACTCGTCCGGTTGATCCAAATCAATGTCGAAGACTCCTGCCATGGCGCCGGTGTCTCTCACAAAGTCTTTAAGCAGATGGTAGAGCTCTATTCCACCACTTCATGGGATCACCATTGCTATTGCCGCTACTACCGCTGCTGCTGCTCCTGCCGGCTAAAGGAGCCATGCGCTGCTCTCAGTGCGCCAATAAAATCCCACCAAAACACAACTCCGGAGCGGAAAATCAACAAAGGGGGCATCCGGTTCACGAGAGCTCTTCTTGATGGGCATTTGGACAGGATGCTGTGGACATGTCCATCAAAACCGTGTTCTTTTAATGCAATCATGGTCCATGTGTACCTCATGTGGAATAATGTTGAGGTTGTATTTCTTAATGTATCCTGATATAATCATCCTAAATTACCTTTATTTTTTTCCTTTTATTTTTTTCCCCAAATCTTTTAAACAAGGTCAGATAGGCATTTGGGTGAAACCTTTTACTAAACCAGCATATCTCTAAGCATTGGAAGAAGTTTCTCCCTCATAATACATGCACATCTGCCTAATAATGACAAAGAGGGTAATCATGGAACAACATAGGCCATATTATAACCTATTATCACACTTGTCCTTGGATTGCAATGGTATAGTGCATATCTGTATTGATTAAATACACAGTTTGGCAAGGAAGCTGTTTTAATAACCTCAATCTATATGTCCTTGCAAAGGTTGACATGTGCGCCATGGCTTGCATCCCAGCATGAAATTGCTGTATCTGAAACGGTTTGGGGAAGACTATACTGTTACTATGGTAATTGTCCAAACCACTTCTGATAGTTTGTTTTATTATTGACCAACAACCACATCCAGATGTATTCTGGAAACAGAATATGAATATGTGTTTTGTCATGTATATTTCCTGTTTAGGTTTCCTTTGTATAAGTTTACAATAGAACAAACCAGACATTCCTAGAAAGTCTCAGAGGTCTGCTTGTGGCTTCAGCGTGTGCTTGAGTTTGGTAGCCTGTTGGTTCAAAGCTGCACTCTATGTTCACCTTTTCACTGTAGCTTTGTTTAAGACTGAAGATTTAAGCCAACCGTCGGACCCGTCAAACTCAATCCCACTTTATCTTCAATTGGTTAAAGAAAGTTACAGTCTAAGTTTAATCTGAAGTATGATGTTTTTTCATATCAAGCTGACTGTCGACCCACTTCTCAGTGCAGATAATTTCTGTCTGGTTACTTTTTTTCTTCCTTTTTATTTAAAATGATTATGCTCGATTAGAAAATTGTACAATTGGCACAGATATCAGGATCCTGTTTGTGTAGACCTGGTGAAAACACCCACACACACACACACCCCCACACACACACACACACACACACACACACACACACACACACACACACACACACACACACACACACACACACACACACACACACACACACACACACTATGCTGGAGCCTATGAACAGGACCCTCATCTGGAGGGTCTTTCAGTCTTTTATCCCGGCTATGGCTAGCCTAAAACTTAAATAAACCTTCACATATAATTACAGCCAATTCTGTATATTTTCATGTCCATTTCCTTCAAACACTCAGACCCGTCGACCTCTAAGAGCTAGAGGAGATTGGAATGGAGAGCTAAAGGTTTTGATAAACCTATAGCAAATACACAAAACACTTTTATTGATTCAGGGGTGTAAGTGAAAAGAAACATTTGTTGCCCGGCCTACTCAGACGCGATAGAGAAGGCCGTGTGTTTTTAAACACCACAGAGCGCCGTGTCCCGGTGAAGACATTATCAGAGTCAATATTATGATGGCGGAAAAAAGTTGGAGTTGCGTAAAATGCGGTATTGTGGTCACGTTTTCGATGCCTGGTGCGTAGCTGGCATTTCCACACGCACAGAAACACACAGATGCACACAAGCAGGCACGCATGAGCACATGCACACACAGACACACGCACAAACACACACACACACACACAAATAAATATACACACACAGACACACAGACACACAAAAAGACAAGCATTAACACTAACACAATCAATCAGAAAAAGACATACACAAATATTCCTAATCATGATACTTAAAAGCACAATACATGTAAGCAAATAATCGTATCACAAATATATGCACATTGTACTTACTGTCACATCACAAATATCTACACACAGAGATGTGTGTAGATATTTGTAATTATATTCAACGTCCAGATTGTGATACAGTTATTTTTTTGATATTGTTTAGGTTATGATTGAAAGAGGACATATCCCATCACCTGGACAGTCTCATTACAAATGGTTATTTACATGGAGTGGTTTCAACGTAGGCAGGATCAGTGTTAAGTCTGCCTTAATATCGACCCTATCACTGTGCAGGGCAATGCAAGAGGTCCAGTCATATACTGGGCCTCCTAGCCACGGAGCTGCTCGTAGCGGCTGACTGCTGGGCCGTGTTCAGTGTGGAGGTCATAGGTAAGATAAGACGCTCTTGCGTACAATAAGCCGGCATACCGTAATGAACTATGGTATGCCCTAATCCCCCCCTGGCCTGGGACTCAGACTTAGCCACATCGAGGATGGCGTGATGGTATCGCTTTGCACTGTACTTTGCTATTATGGATGAATTGTATCTTAGGAAATATACTGACTTTATTATTAAAAACAAATGCTCTCCCTGAGGTCCTGCGTAACGGTGCATGCGTCTGGTAAAATAATTAATTAAAAACACCAACTGATTACCTGACAGAAGAACCTGACAGTCTCATTACCAAGGGTTATTTACGGGAGGGGTTTAAATGTAGCCAGGATCGGTTTTAAGTCGGCGTTAACACAGGCTCTTTCACTGTTTAAAATGTGAGGGTTTCTGTTGACTATGCAAGGATGTTATCCAACAGGCATTGCACTGCCTTAAGCGTCTAAAAGACATGGAATTAAAGGCAGCTTCTTTGATGTAAACAACGAAAGTCTAACAGTAATCTACTGTATTTAAATTATACAGTAATATTAATGTTAATAAACAATAGATTACTGGCAAAAATGCTGCCAGTACTTTACTGGAATTTCACAGTGAAAAGTTTAACAGCGCGGCTAGAATTAGTAACTATTAGTAGAACCACAGCACGTTGCTGTGTATCTAGAGACTCATGCTTTGTGTGTCCCTCACATGCTGGCTACTGTTGCAGCAGGGTAGCTTTTACAAATGAGAAAGGGGCATGGAGATGAATGGCATACAGGGAATGTGTGTATTTTTTTGGCTCGGAGGATATCTGTGTGTGTGTGTGTGTGTGTGTGTGTGTGTGTGTGTGTGTGTGTGTGAGAGAGAGTATGTGTGTGTGTGCATGTGTGTGTTTGTGTGTGTGTGTGTGTGGGGGGATGTGTGTGTGTGTGTGTGTGTGTGCGTGTGAGAGTATA